>JANHFL010003023.1:70024-94274 GCA_032468155.1 Oxyrhabdium leporinum
TTCTCTTCTCTTCTCTTCTCTTCTCTTCTCTTCTCTTCTCTTCTCCTCTCCTCTCCTCTCCTCTCCTCTCTCCTCCCCTCCCTCCCCTTCTCTCCCCCACTCTCCTCTGCTCTCCTTTCCCCTCCACTTTTGCAGCAATGCTTCTCTTCTCTTCCCTCTCCCGTCTCTTCCCTTTCCTTCTCTTCTCTTTTCCCCTCTCCTCTGCTCTCCTTTCCCCTTCCCTTCCTCTTCCTCTCCTCTCCTCTCCTCTCCTCTCCCCTCCCCCAGCTGGTGAATAAACAGGAAAAATCTAAAATAATTTCTGATCTTAATGTTCAAAAGTTTATACTGAAACCCACCTCTTTTTTTATCTTGTTTCAGGGACAACCTGGACAGAAAGGGGAAATGGTAATAAGATGTTCAATCAATTTTGCATGCTGCATTCTAGTTATTAAGTTTCAAATTTATGGAAAAGAACAAATGGCAGGGATGTTTTTGAGGATCTATCTTTATAGGGAATGTAGAAGTAGAAAACTTGAAGCTCTCCAGATGGAACTAAAATATATTTCCCAGCATTCCTGACTCTAGTTGGGATTAGAGCTGAAATTCAGATTTCTAGCCCAGGAATAGCTTTCTCTTTCTTTGGCAGATTAGAAAGACAGAATAGTGATTTGTGCTGAGAAATTTGTAAACTCTATCTTTGTCTTTATTAAACAGCTGTATGGTAGATTATTAGATTTGTTTAAAACAATCATCTATTTTTTAAGAGCAATGCTATATGTATGTGCAGAAAGAGGTTTGTTCTATGGAATAATGGGAAAGTACCGGTATGATATTTTTGAATGGGCAGAACTGCTGTTGTGGAATTAAAACGGAAAACTATACTTCACAAATGGATCCAACAGATTTCTGGAAATTCATTTCAAAATTTAGGGGAATGTTAAATGATTTCCCAAAACTTTCTCTGCTGCACTAGCTTTCTCTTGGCCAGGGATATTTAAAACATATATTACCATACAATGGTTGCAGTATTACAGATGACCATGAGATGGCAGTGCAGACACTAAAACACCAACTCGCAACTCCCATCTAGTGGTGGTATTAGATTCTATTCATTATAAACAAGGTGTGCTTAACAAAAGACCACATTCAAAAGCATGATCTCACATCTGTAATTTGAAGTAATACCAAAGACTGCTACATGACCTCTTCCCTCTGCAACTTTATTGTCATGTAATGCTGGTGTACCTCTATGTGAAAGTGTTGTATTGGTTGTGAAGTGGCACAAAATTTAAGTTTGTTGTATGTGATTTTGGATGGCTTATTTATATTTCCCAGCATTCCTGACTCTAGTTGGGATTAGAGCTGAAATTCAGATTTCTTTTTGTGTTGCAACCATGAAACAAAGGAAATACTTATCTAAATCAACTCCCAGTATTTGTGCTTCCTTATTTGACTTTATTTTATTGATCCTGATTTCCTTTCCCAATCATGAATTGATTGCTTCATAGCTTAACAAACACTTTTTACCTGTGCTGTTTTTTGCATTCAGCATTTCTTGTTATAGCTACTTTCTCAACTGAGATCATATAGATCCATCAAACACAAACTAAGTTTGGTAATGACCTTGATGCAGTACAATATAGACCTCAGCAATTTCATTCATTTCTTGAATTACACATATAGATAAGGATTATGGATTGATATTTGAATGGTGATTATAAAATCCAGAATAAAGTGATAGTCTGATGAGTTTTCCATGAAATATAATTCAGTCGTCTCCTCCCTTCAAACCATTTTGGAAAATTTTGTTGTGATATAGGCTGTATACCCAATTTTGAATTAAAACTTTTTTCAAGCTATCTCTGGCCATTATTGGGCTGAAATGGCCACAATGGAGGCAGACTTTACCCCCCCCCCCTACATGACGGTTAAGAAATGCTAGAAGGTGCTATGATACCATAAGAAACTGTAATCAAGGTATCATATGAAATAATGAAATGACATATTTTTGCCTTGGATTCAGTGTTTAATAGCTGTACTGTAAACAACATCTCAAGCACCATATTATAAGAGTAGCGTAGTGTGAATTCTGTCCGAACTTCCCAGATGGTTGATTTTATGACTGCGCTTTGGAACAGATGTTAATATGGGAAATCATAACACTTATTCAAATGGATTTTTAAATCACTGGAGTCTAAAAAATTATATACAATACCATGCATGTTGTTAACTGGTCATTTTTTCCACTGTGGGAATTATGTGAAAATGGCCTTATTGAATTTCCATGTGCTTTACAGATAACTATAAATATAGATAACAATAAAAGTGTGTTTTTCACATATATCCCAAGAAGAAGAATACCGGTGCATGCATGTATGGGAGAGAGGTGAGAGAAAAGCTGGGAAATAAAAAGGACGGAGCATTAAGAAATTGTTTTAAGATATTCCTCTTTTTTTGTCCAATTTTTTAAAAATTAGAAATGTATACTCAGAGTTCCCAACAGATTTTGAAAATAAACTGCCTGCAAAATTATTTATGTCAGTCAGTAGAAACTACAAATAGCAATTGTCCAGAATATGCCTATCTTGCTTGCAGAGTCAGTGGGCGAATGGTTGTAAAATAATCAAGATGGTGGCTATGTGAGTGAAGCCCTGCCCCATTTCTTACATGCATGCCATTTGGAGTTTTTTAACCTTCCTATGAATATTACTTCTTGTTTGCAAGCAAACATGCCTTGTGTACACATGGTCCCTGATCCAAACATTCTCTCTATCTTGCTAATTCTACTGCTACCTAGGTGTACCTTGGCCTACTCTAGACACATCTCTCATTTCAGTGTGGGTGAATTTCTGGTTTTGCTAGAATCATACGTTTTTCAATGTAACCAGAGCTTTATCCGGCATTAAAACCACAATGAACCACAATATTTTTTTCTCCTCATCCAAATTAATGAAATAATCCCACTGTACAAACTATTAAATGCTGCAAGCTTGTAGTATGGCCAGGTTCTCCTTGACTTGACCCAAAGTAGATAGACTTCTAATTGATCTCCTCCGTGGCTCAAAATAATTGTCACGTAGTTTCCTCTATTTTGCAAATGTGGTTCTTTATTTTTGTTCTGGACAGATGCCAGTTTTCCAAAATATCTGGAGAACCAATAGTGTGCTTTCTTTTTAATTGAAACATAGGGATGGATCTTCATAATGAACATGTATGGTGACCCTCCAAATGATTTTGGAGCTCTAGGCAGAAGTCAATGGCAGGTTGTCTTTAACCATGAATCTTAGCCCATAAAGATCCTATAGGTGTTTTCACAAAATAAAAATAATGGATGACTTTAGCCCAAAGCTTTATGCAGAAGTAGGCTCATCTCCTCAGAAAAATGGGTAAAATTACCTGGCTAGTCCTTGGATAAACAAGGTTTTAAGCCTAGGCAAATCTACCCTAGCAGCTCTATTATGAACCTACAATTTTTTGCCAGTTCGAAATTCCAAATGTGCCCACCTTACAAACACTTTGTGAAATCCCATTTAATCTAGGTTGTCTGAAAGGTTCCAGGTATGCTTGGATTTTAAATATGGAAGTTGTTAATAATCTCAAAAGAGGATGCAACTCATCCCTCCTCTCTGTAATGCCAGTATTTTTATAAATTGTGCTACATTTTTTGTAATAAATCTCACTTCCCCCTCACTCAATGTGACCTTGGGCTTTTCAAGGTCAAAGTTCAACGTAAGTACTTCTACTGATACTAAGATTAGAAATCTAAGATTAGAAATCACATCAGTTTTGATTATTGGCTATCACTAAAAATATTAAACTTCCTCCCTCCCTCCCTCTCTGTCTGTCTGTTTCTTTCTCTAATAGGGGACCTCAGGACAAAAAGGAGAAAAGGTAAAATTAATATAGGAATATAGGGTGTAAAAGTTCAGATCATATTTGAGTACAGATATTTTCAAAACTGAAACCTGAAATCTGGTTCTTCCTGTATGCCTGAATCAATAGTTTCACTATCCCTGGTTATTGCTTAAAAAGAATATACCATAACCTGCCCTTTTAATTCATATGCATAGATAAGAACAATTATTACAAAAACAAAAGCTAAAACTAAAAGGTGTATAGTTAAAGCAGGCAGCTGTACATGAAAATTGTACATTTTCAGTGGAGTGAATGGCTTTCAATGAATTGGCAGATAGTTTCATTGATGAATTTTGCAGATCTGAAAATTTCCTTGCTCCAAGTCAGATAATTATTATAATTGCAGGAAAAGGAACACGTTAAATAGGTAATCCTAGAACCAGGGGCATATTTGATCCTGAATCAACTGTAGTAAACAAAATTGGCCAATAGTTTTGAACCACGATACTCTGAAAAGTACCAAGAACAAGAAGTTCTTTCTGATACAAGGCCAGTGTCCAGGGTGGGTCAATCACCGTTATCCCCACCAAGATGAAAGAACTCTTCACAATGATGCACCTGTTGTGGTCCTGTCTTTTTGACTCTATTTTGGGTTACATGATTTAAAATATTTTCTTTTTTAATCCCTCTGTTTCTACAGGGTCAATGCGGAGAATATCCACACAGGGTAAGCAAATTCTTCTGGGTTTTTGAATTGAACTCTGTATCTTATCCCTTCTTCTCCTGAATAGCTTCCATGGAATCAACTAGGAAGAACCCCCCTTTGTTGTTGTGTTTCTCTCACTCACTGTAGATATTCTGTAGCTTGGTTCCTTTGTTGACCAAAGAAAGAAGAGCCTTTTTTTAAAGGGACTTATCAAGGTTTTCCATAATCTAGTCCCACAAATTCTGTTATCAGAAAGGGATGGAGAACAGTCATTGGGGAATGCTTCTCACCTATGATTCCTTTTATTCAAATCATATTAAAATGGCAGTGGAACTCTACCAAAGCATTGAAGGTTTAAATGAACCTGGTCACAATAGAATATAATCATTTAGCACAGCAGGTCTTCTGGAGTGAAGCAAAAGTTCAGACATTGTCCAGCATTTTTTGTTTACTTATTTATTAGCATAGATTTAAAGAATATCTGACCCCCAACAACTCTGGGTACTTTACAGTATAAAAATCCAGAACAATAAGATAAAAGAACAAAGGATATGATTCCATAAACATAAAAAGCAAAGAAAACAGCACAAAGTCTTTCAGACTACCCCAGAGTCTGGGAGAACAGCCATGTTTTCAGTGCCTTTTGGAACATCATCATGGTGGGAACCAGACGGACCTCTTTGGGGGGGGGGGTTGATGCTCCAGAGGGCAGCTGTCGCATTGTTTTGCCTTCTTCTAGGATGTTTAAACTATAACTAACAAGAGAAAGAGAAAGACTGAGTGCAACAAAACAACATGACAAATACTAATGTGCTTACAGTTAAAATAGCCAAGGGGTATTTACATAACATTAAAAAAGAGCTGGGGGAATAAAAAAGATGGGAACTTATACAATCACACATGCAAGTTACATGCCTGATCTTATATAGCAATAATCTGCTGACAAGGCTTTCAGGATTTAACATTTTAATTTAATCTAAACAATGGAATGAGTTGCAGTTTAGACAACAGGTCTAAAAGAATTACCAAATTTGACTCATTTGAAACCAGGTTAAATGTGTGACCCACTGGTTTGCAAAATGTACTCAGCATAACCGCTAAATCTCTAAAACCCTCTAAAGGCAATAAAAAAAATACATTTCCATTTGCTGCATAAAATTTATCCTTACAATAAAAAGTGGATGATCAAGGAATAGGAGAAGAAAATAAACTTCAGGAGAGAAATATTGTCTTTCTCTCTTCCAAATGTCTTAAGAAACTTTTGAATATGAATTTGATGTAATTGATGGCATTTATTTATTTATTTTTTAATCTCTGGGGCCAATGGTATAGCCCTAATCAATGCTAATTCACTGAGAATGCAATGCAAACTTAATCATTACCACTGAATCTTATTTGAATTCTTAACCATACAATATGTGTGTGATTTGTACACTGCCAATTTTAAAATAACTCTTGCCAGATTACATCCCTAAAAACAAAATAAAACGGCATACAATTATCATTAAACAGAAAAAAATAAATCAAATATTTAACAAAGCCAACATTGCATGTGATGAGATTTAATTGTGTTTCTTGAAAGGCATCAAAACAATATTTCAGTGCCAAAATCTGCACTAAGCAATTGTTTATGTGAAGCTGATTGGAGTTGAAAAGAAAAGTTATTCCTGTAGATTATCTGGACAATAAACAATAATGCTCAAGAGAACTTCATGTTCCAAATCTCAACTTGGAAGATTTCTTAAATGCATCAAATTTCAGCCAAACTTACATTTATCTATTTAATAGATTGTTCTTTAAAACATGGAGGATTAGCCATGACAGAAATCCTAACGTACATCCAGAGAAGTTTATCTTCTTAGAAAATATGTCTATGACACATTGATTGATGAGCTATACTGCTAGGAGAAAGCATTATCCCATGTGAATGTTCAGAAATGGGGCAGCCATTGAGTACCGTATTGCTCTACCACGAGGGCTCCAGAAATTCTAGGAGGGTTAGGACCACAAGGAGCGATGGCAAAGTCTAAATCTCAATCTAAGTCACAAGTTGTAAAAAGCCAGAACAAGATCTTGGTAAATGGTTAGCTAGAAATCAAGAGGCTTTGCTGGATAAAGTCCATCTTTTCCAGCATTCCATCATGATCAGTCATTAGCCTCAAGCAGCCTCTAAGCAAGTTGGGAAACCACTAGTCCTATCCATTGGTTGCTCTGCAACAAGTCATAATTTGTGGCCTTTCACTTGCAAATAGTTCCCTATCAACAGTCTTCCCAACATTTGCTACTGAGTCAATTACCTTTTATTTTGTTCTTCTTCATGACCTCAGGGTTGACACATGAGGGTAGGGATGCAAGAATGAGAGATTAATCTAAGCTATTATTTCCTTTATGAGTGTAGTACGTCTATCCTTCCTTGTAGCTGAAAGACTTGGAAACGTAGGGAAAGGAAACTTCTATTTGGAAACTTCTACGTGTGACCACAAATAGGTTCAGATGTTTCTGTAAGGTGAGGCTGTGGGAAAATGTGCAAATCTGAAGTTTAAACTGACGCTAAAACACTGTCAATAAATTGTCTTGCTGCTCTAGCTCTGGAAGTTTAAAATACTTTCAGGAAAATGGCATCCTGATTTCTGTAAGTCCTTGACTTATAGCCATGAGCTTAGTAGCCGTTTGAAGTTACAACAGCACTGAAAATGTTCACCCTTACAACCATTCCAAACTGTTTGGATCATGTGATCAAAATCTGGGCACTTGGCAACTGGCATGTTTTTACGACAGTTGCAGTATCCCAGGGTCATGTGATCACCAATGGGAGCATTCCCAATTGGCTTCTGACAAGTGAAATCAGTGGGGGAAGCCAGGTTCTCTTAAGATCCACACGGTTTATTTAACAAATGCAGTGATTTCCTAACAACTGTGGCAAAAAAGCTCATAAAATGGACAAATGTCACGTCACAACGGCCTTGGTTAGCAACAGAAATGCTGAGCTCAGTTGTGGCCATAAGTTGAGGACTACCTGTAAGCTGTTTTTCCACATTTTGAAGCCTTTAACAGATGTGACTGTAGAATTTCTATCTGTTTCAGGATGGAACCTTTCAAGCATAGAATTAAAACCTTTGCTGAGGGACAGAGATGTGACTTAAAGAGCAGCAAAAAATATAAAGTGTTTTAGATACATCTTGAGTTCAGCACTATGCACTTGTAAAAAAAATGTACAAAAAATAAATCTTTCACAAAGTTTTGGAACTTCTAAAATGCAATACCGTACTTTTATGAATGCCAATGCTTATACTGCTTATATTGCGTATACTGCCTAGTTCAGATGGTTATGAAGAAAGGCTCCATCTAGCTGAATATTTTTCACAGATAAATTTACTTAACTATGCAAAGTCAACAGGTCCATTGAATCACTCTGATGCTGATCAAGTTTCTTGTCCCATCTTAATTATTTTAGACGCTTAAAATTTAAATACAAAATTGGGAATTTTTCATAAACCAAAATGCCAATCTTTAGTATCATCTACTTAAAATATTTTTAAAGAAAAAGCAATATATAAATACTTTTACTAAATTTTAAAAAAACTACACACACACACATATACATACACATACACATACACACATGTATGTATGTATGTATGTATGTATGTATGTATGTATGTATGTATGTATGTATGTATGTACGTATGTATATTTCTTTGCTGACATCCATAGTCATGAATGAGAGTTGTAACCCTGACCTGGGAGCCACTTAAAAGTTACAAGGGCTGGCTGGGAAGAATTTCACTAGTTTACCTTCCTAATATCCTTCACATATTTACAAGGGCTGGCTGGGAAGAATTTCACTAGTTTACCTTCCTAATATCCTTCACATATTCACAAAATTCCAGATAGCTAAGAAAGTGGCCCAGCTGATTTCTTTATCTTGAGTCCTCTCCTTCCAAAGTCAAAGTGGAAGGCATGTATCATGAGGTTCAGGAAGATCTAATCCATCACAAACAATGTCTATTGCTTTATGGAATACTTTGAAAAGACATCAAACATCGAGACTGAAATGATAATAGAGGCAGAAGCTTAAACACTTTCTGTTCGGGATTTGAAAATCCCTTTGGAAAACAGACTTGAGATCTGGACTTCCTCCAAGAGAAATTTGGAGCTGCAGCTGGTGAAGAATTCTGGATAACAACAGTATGTAGATAATAAACCTTAGAAGCATCTGAAACAGAAGGGGGTAGCAAGCGAAAGCTGGCTGATTAACTTGATATTCTGGCCAAGTGTATTTACTTAATAAAGCAATGGTGGTAGAGTATTATGTATTGGTTGGTGTCTGAACAATTTTTGAGTTCAGATGTAAGTTCTCCATGCACTGATCAAAATGAAAAGAGCCCCAAGCATGATCATAAAATAAAAGAAGTAAAAATATAGGGCTACAAAGAAAAAAGAATCTGGCCATCTCACCTTAGGATACTGTTAGTTATTAGAATTATCATTTAAGAAATCTCTCTCCATCCCATTGTCAGCTCAGTGGTGAGAGGTCAAAGAACAAAGAATATGGCTGAGAAAAGTCAGCAAAGCTTTGCATGGGGTGGCTATGCCTTCAGCTGTTCATTTTTTGCTTTCTCCTTTGGAGCTGAAATCCTAAAACACAGGGATTGCAGTCAGCATAGTTTCAGAATTTAACCAAAGAAGTTAATCTGGAGGAAGGATGGGTTGTTGTTGTTTTTGATATTCTGCTACGTTTCAGATTATTGCCAAAAATATTCTTATATGCCTCCCTCCCCAAAGTTTTAAATCATAGAAATGTTTTTCATTTCATTTCCAGGTAATATTGAAAAAAATCGTGTTATTTAAAATTTCAGCCTGTGTTGCAAATTTTTTTGGATGAAGCATTTTTCTCCATCTGGTGCCCTCTAAATATGATAGACTTTAATTTCCATAATACTATGTAGGCTGCAATGGCTAGAAATTATGGAAGTTAAATACAATTAGAAGGGCACAATTGCCAATCTCACAACTGATTTCTTAGTCAATAATCAATATTAGTCAAAAACCAATAGTCTGCATGATATGGATTTAATAGCAAATAGATTTTTTGCATCTGCTCCCAGCAAACATTTTATATATGCTTTTAAAAGAGAGAGAGAAATAATAATAAAGGAATATTCAACTTATTTTCTTATATAGTTTGAGTAATAGTTGTCCAAGGTCTGACTGCAGTATTAATGGCAACTTTTAATGATATGTAGATGGATGTTATTGGATTACTTTTCCTCTTTTTACTGTCAGTGAAGTAAGAGATGAAAATTTAATTCCACTGTAATGTAGTATCCTTAGTTCTCTGTTGGGCAACCCATTAAGAACATTGACACTTGTTTCAGTGAAGGAAGTTAGCACACTAGGAGATTATGCATGTGTTGCACAATACCAGCCTTCAGAACAGATGAGGTGACCAAAACAGGTAAAAAACCCCAACCCCACAACAGATGCAAGCTTAACATCTGGACTGAGTTTTCAAACCAAACTGATGTTTGAACTACCACACTGGTTTTATGATTTTGATGGTACGGTGAACTGAATTGACCCCATTGTGTGTTTCCACTGTCCCCCTAGGAATATCTAAGCACCACACTTGCAGCTCTGCGTTCTAATCACATCCTTGCATTGAAGGTTTGTGAGAAAGAAATGGTTTGACCTTTACCAGTCCTGTTGCAAAAAAAAAAAGGGATATTGCATACCCTGAAAGATACCAAACTTTTTGTAACATGTCTGTGGATAATCAGGGAGGTCACATTGGCAAAATGGACATCTAATCGCATGCCTTACAGACATACCACCTTACTGAGGCTTTTGCTATAGACAAATGAGGCATTATTTGCATTGTAACCAGCAATTTCTGATAATACCAGTAGGAATTCCAGGGTCATCAATCTAGAGCAGCTGTTCCCAACTTTTTTTTTATGGCCTTCAGCATAACTAGAATTTTCTAGATCACTCTATAAGCCAGAAATGCAGATAGCCATTGCAGGACATCAACATTAAAATGAACGTATGTTAATTTGGGTTTTGATTTGATTTGGTTTTCTCACCTCAATTTACATAAGACTGTGAGCAAGAATGGCAAAAATCTTTTGAGATTTTAAGGAGAATTCTAGAAAACAATCCGTTATGACCATCTTGTGAGTCTTTGACGTTTTGTTTTGATGACTTCATGAGGTACCATCTAAACTCAACTGTCCTAATTTCCTCCTAAACTTTTTTATGGTATGAATTCAGTATTTTTGTACAAAGTGGAGGAGCTCCTGTCACATATCCGCCTTTCAGCACTGCTGTTTTTAAATTTTCTTACAAATGGCTTCTCTTTAATTTGCCTTTCCCAGTAATGGCAGACTTGAGAAGTTGCGTACCAAACACAAAATAGGAAAGTTTTTAAAGTTATCTTCTCATCAGCAAAGTTTATTTCACACCTTTAGAAAATATGCAGATATTCATATTTATAAATTATGAATAATTCTCCAGAATCCCTTTTGTTGGAAATGATATAATCAAGCAAAGATTGAGACATAATGACAGTAAAAAGATCTTGGTCCAGTTTACATTCTTGAAACTAACAGCACTTCAAGGCCGCACCACCACAACATGCACTTAAATTTAGTGCCTTAACCAGATTACATGTAACACATAATCATGCAGACTCCAATTTGGTTCATTGACTTCATCATGGCAATTTTATTTCTGTGATTCATTGGTGAATCCCACTGTGGTCTTGGATCTGCTTCTAATTGTTGCCTTCTCAATCCAAAATTGTGCTTCCACTGTATCACCACAACATGTTCTCTTTTTTAAAACTGTCTGCCCAGAATAATTGGACGGCAGGGCTGCAATATTGCAAAGCCATTTCAGTTTGCAACAAGACTGGAACTTGACTTGCCCTAAAGAGCAAGTGTCCTTAAACATAAGTAGAAAAATATATCTTTAGAGTGTCTACAGCTGTTGTCATGGGAGACCTGCTGGCACATCTCTAAGCCACAAAATAGAAATAGACTTGAACCAGGACAAGATTGGATTCTTCTTGCATTTATATTGATGAAAACAGGGTGACTTTGATTGTAGAAATGAAGTCCTAATGTGAATAATCAGTAGAATTATTATAGTAATAAATAATTTGGGACAGATGATTTTTTGATATCTTTGGATTGCTGAAGAGAATACAAAACTATGAAGTGGTTACTCCAATAGCTCTTATCATGTTTAGCAAGAAAAAAACCCCTGAAATAATTTATTTAACTGGTTTCTCAAGGGGAAAAAAGCTTATAGGAACATTTAAAAAAGTCAAGTTAACAAATAATTAACCTGCAGGGTCTTAAATTTCAGACCCAAGTATGCACAGAGTCAAATAATCCTATCTCATCTATGAACACCTAAACTCAATCCTTTAACCCTTGGCTGCTTAATCTTCCAAAGAGCTGGAGAGAAATAGTAGCTGAAAAAGCAGGTCTCTCCATTACAGAACTCATTGTCAGGACCTGGAAGCACCAAATACATCTCAGAAATACTGGCTACAATGGCTGAAAGGCATCAACTGTTTTCTGCCTGGCCAATAAGAAATGAGTTTATGATGTAATGCAATTTTGCCAGCTTGTGCAAGAACTCATAAACTACTACTAGGCTCATTTTGGAGGAAGTGGGTGGAAACTTCGAATTTCTAAAAGAATAAATCAGGATCCCATTAGTGTGACTGAATCCTGCCAGAACTTTGGTAATTTTTTGACTCATCTGTAGACTGGATTAACTGAGTTACAGGCAATAGGCCCAATGTGAATTTCATTTTAAGCCACTTTTCAGGATCCACTCCAAAAATAATCTCTTCTACAGGTTAGAGCTGGATCCTTTGCTGAAAAGAGGTGCTTTTCATTGTCTTGCATTTCCTACTCAGCTGCTATAAAGTTGTTACTGATTAAACAAAAAACTTTTTTAAAATTTTGAGTGAATCTTTGTATTTAAGGGATTGCTATTTGCATTTAAACGGTGCAATCTTCCTGAACCCTGTCTCTATTTTTTGCGCTGATTCTGCCTATTTTATTTTCATGTTAAATTCCAAATGCTAGCACTTGGAGCTTGCCATCCAAGCCTCCTGTTGCGTGGATCAATATAGTAAGAACATATTGACTATTAAGAAAAAGAGGAATATCTTATGCAAGAAAGCTCCAAAACTATTAAGAAGGACATCTTTGTTAATAAGCAAAGAAAGTATTCTCTGAGTTTGTCTGCTTGAGGATATTCACTACCTAACTAGGTTACACCATCAGTCTGAATAAGTGTAGGGTTTGTATACTCACTCCCACTACTTTTAACTAGTTGGGTAATAAAACATCTGTCAACACCTAACCTTGAAAAACACCAATAACTCCAGTCTGAGTTACAGATGTTCTCTTCCAAAGAGAAGTATATATAATAAAAATAGGAAAGTACAGATAATGTGGCCAGATACTTCTTAACAGCAGCAGTGTTCTTGATAAACTGAGGAAGAATTAAAGAATCTATGGTGTATTGCAGTAGAACTTGGCTGAATGAACTGGTGAATTCATTATAAATTTTCCAGATTATATAACTAGAAATTAGAATACTCTAAATCAGGGATGTCCAATCTTGGCAACTTTAAGACTTGTGAAGTTCAACTCCCAGAACTTCTCAGCCAGCATGGAACAGACATGGCTGGCTAGGGAATTCTGGGAGTTGAAGTGCACAAGTCTTACAGTTGCTAAAGTTGGATACTCCTGCTCTAAATTGTAAAGAGTGAAGCTGCTTCAGCAACATTCATGTTGTGGAAGTAAAATGAAAAACCGAAGCAGATTGGCTCAGAGGTTTGCCATGAGGTGCCCAATGACAATGCTTTTTCCATTACCCCTTCTTTGATATTGATGAACTCAGACTTGCTTTTATTCCTTCCTTTGGTTATTTTACTTTTTCCCCTGTTTCCATTTTCTTCCCTGGCTGCTCTGTTTGACTTTTGATGCCCTACTGACATCTTTTGCCTTGTGACCTTTGGTCTTTCCCTGTGACCTTCTGGCTCGGTCTTCAGCTGTTGCCTCTTCTCAATTCAGTGCGACTGGCTCCGCCCCCAGTCATAAAGAGACGCACCTTCCAGGTATCCTTCTCCTTTTCCTCCTACTCCTGGTCTGTTCATTTCTGAAACTAGTAATTAATCAGCTTCCCGTCTTCCTTAGGAGAGGGTTTCATTAAAACTAGAAAAAGCAAAGATTCTCTGGTGATTCAGTCACATCCCCCATTTCACAGAAATGACAGATCGAGTTTTAATGCATTTGCATGCTTAGTTTAGCAGCTAAGCATGAACACGTGGCTGAGTGGTTACTTGTCTTGAAAGTATTGTTAGACCATATAAGATCTTAGAAGAAAGAGTATCGCAGAGCAAGAATATAATGCTTTAAAAATGGTTTAATTTGATTTTATTGGAATCGATCTGTTTTACAATACAATCTACTAAACAAATGTGATTCACTATCCATAGTTCTAAACGGTTGGCTAACCAAAGTATATTTGATCAGCTTTTTAGATCAACATTTTGCAGAGATAGGAAAATGGGAAGAACACAACTACTGCTGCTATATGCTTGGAGACCGAAGTACATAGCCTAGAATAACCATGGCTTTCCAGTGATTGTCCAATAGATGTTTAGAGCTGTATGTCCTATTAATTATTAAAATGACTCTTCCAAACATTCAACCCTTGGTCCTAATTAAGTGGGAACAAAATTGCAGCCTTAAACTCTTTGTTGTGGGGAATGTTACTCTAATACGATAGTGAATAACACCATTATTTCAAAAAAGTCTAAACAAATTTCATGCTTGACCACATCTACTGGGCCATCACTGACTTTAGAGACAATTATGTGAATAGCAGAATTGGGACTTGCAGAGATTTTGTATGTGGACATCTGACAAATCCCATACCATCTCAGCTGCCCAGCAATAGCATCCTTCAATAGACAGAAGTCTCCATGCACATCATGCACATCATCCTCATTTTTGGGGATAATGTTCTATGTGCTTAGGTAGATGAGGTTCAACTCAGCCAGAGTGCTTGTATAAGAAAGATGCCCATTCATGCAAAGCCTCTTGTTACAGTGGCATTATGATATGCTTATGCATACCGATGGTCTGGATTGGCCTTCCTTCCAGGATCCACCTGAAATCCTAGTAGATAGCAATAGCACTTAGACTTATATATGTTTCACAGTGCTTTACAGCCCTGTCTAAATGGTTTACTGAGTCAGCATATGGCCCCCAACAATCTGGGTCCTCATTTTACTGACCTTGGAAGGATGGAAGGCTGAGTGAGGATCGAATTGCCGAACTGTAGCCAGCAGTCAGCAGAAGTAACCTGCAGTACTGCAATCTACTGCACCACCACGGCTTATCATGGATGGAGGAAGAAGTCAGAGACCAAACAACACCCTCACTAGATGTCATAGGCTATGTTTAGCCATTGATTGGAGCTATATAAAAATTTGTTTTACTCCATTGTATGTGAATTTAATATGCTGTTAGGCGTCATTGAAAATAGTCTCATGTCACCATTTTGGCATTACATAAAATATTGCATGATCAAAAGATGGAATTCCATGGGTAATTTCCCCAGTAGATTTTACCACTAGGGTACTTCAAATGCATACCTACAAAAAATTCATGCGATGTGAATTTTAGCATTAGATACAGAAAAATTCAAATAAAGTTATAAGTTTATTGGATGGCGTTTAATATTCGCACTCAGTTTCCCATCCAACCTATTGTAATGACAGCTTTTAAAAAATGTGGGAGTGCACCATCAGCCAATCCACAGTTACTCTTTGCCTGAGTTTTGGAAACCCGCTTCAGAGACTTTCTAACAAGACCTTGTTTGGCTTTACCCATGTTCCTTGGCTTAGGTTGTTATTTGTGCTCCCATGTTATTTAGCTGTGTTTATAGTAATGTTATTCTCAATGAACCTCAGGGTGAACAAGGACAGGCAGGCAGCCAAGGGCCTCCAGGGATACCTGGGCCCCCAGGACCACCCGGGACTCCAGGACCAACTGGCCCAACTGGCCCAGCTGTAAGTGTCTTTCATGTCCATGTGGATCTCCCCCTCTCCAAGAACCTCTGAATTACCTTTTACCTCTATGTCTGACCAGCTTCTGAGGTTGCATCAAAGCCTTTGATATCATCTGGAGGTTTTTAAGAAGAGATTGGACAACCATTTGTCTAATGGGGCCTCCTATTTGAGCATGGGGTTGGTCAGGAAGACCTCCAAGGTCCCTTCCTACTCTGTTATACTGTTATTCTGCCATGAGATGGCTGCACAAGACTACCAATTTCATGACTCCCATCTGTGAAAAGGCCCAGAGTAAGGTAATTACTCTATGGTTTGAACTCATTTCACTCCCAAGCCAACTCTTAAGTTGAAAAACTCTTCAAATCTCTTTGATGGCCTGCTCAGATTTACAATACCTGTGGTATCTCAGAAAGGCTTTTTTCTTTGTTCCCGTAGGGGAAAACCGGAGAACCTGGCAAGGATGGGAAGGTAGCCATTTAATCATTTTTCTTGCATTTGTTTGCATAAAAAAATATTTTCTCAGAACTTGAGAAGAACAACATGGGATGCATGTTGAATTTCAGAGGTTGCATGAATTAATAGGTGAATTCCACTGCAGAGTTTATTCATCAGACAAAAGTAATATTTCTCCTAGAATGAAGTTTCTGGACTCATTTTAGTCCTGGTTACGTTGCATAACTGAGGGTTCAGCTAAGAATGAATGAAAGGAGCCATTCCATGCAAGAGCAAAGATTTTTTAAAATTAACTTTGCTTTAATTATGAAATAAAATCCCATTATAAGATTTCATATTTCATAATTGTCTAGCTGCTTGTGGATGACAAGGAGAAATGAATAATTAATATGCTATTTCCTAGAAAGTTGATATAAAAAAGATTCCCTGGCTGTATTTTTTTAAGTTAGCTTTTTGGCAAAACTCCACAGCTTGGAATTAAACAAAATTCCAACAAAATTAAACAAAAGTTTCAGTTTCAATTCAGTTTCACAATTCAGTGAAAGACCATCCCAGGTACTAGGATTTCCAGGCAGGATTGGAAAAATTGCCTGAAATTGTGGAGTCTCCACCAGTCAGTGTTAACCATATTGATGTAGGAGATGACCAGGCAGAACCTGAGGGTGGGATCAAACATGTCATCAGTTTGGAATTGCAATGCTCCTACAAGAAACTTAAGTCCAGTCCTCTATGAGTTCTGCTTATCTAGTTCCAATTTGCTTTGACCATTAGTAGATCAGGTTTTTGTGTAGAGGTAACATGCAATAACAATAACAATAGCACCAGAGGTGGGCTGCTGCTGGTTCTGGTGGACTGGTTCTGGTGAAATGGCAGTTAAGATTAGGCACAGTTCGGCAAACCGGCAAATCCCACCATTTTTGGCCTGTTTTTTTGGCCGTTTTCAGGGCTGTTTTCAGGCTGTTTTCAGGGCCAAAAATGGTCTGAAAATGCCCCCCAAAATAGCCCCCAAATGGCCTGGTTAGGGGGCTACTTTCAGGGCATTTTGGGGGGTTTCAGAGCATTTTGGGGGCATTTTGTGGGCTGTTTTTGGCCATTTTTCAAGCCA
The DNA here is from genome assembly GCA_032468155.1 of Oxyrhabdium leporinum. Lineage (NCBI taxonomy): Eukaryota > Metazoa > Chordata > Lepidosauria > Squamata > Cyclocoridae > Oxyrhabdium > Oxyrhabdium leporinum. Next base: position 87,233 of record JANHFL010003023.1, read on the forward strand.
AAAACATCCTGAAAAATGGCCTGAAAGTGGCCCAAAACCAGCCTGAAAATGGCCCAAAAACAGACCAAAAAATGGGCAGGGACAGGGCCAGCCAGTGGTGGGATTAGCCCCAACCAGCTGAATCTTACCTCTTCCTTTGAGGCAAGTGGCCAGGAGGCGGGGCTGGGTGTGATGAGTGACATCACCCACCCAGTCACATGACCAACCGGTCACGCCTACCCAGCCAGAGAACCGGTTGTTAAAAAATTTGCAGCCCACCACAGAATAGCCCTTAGACTTGTATACTGCTTCCCAGTGCTTTTACAGCCCTCTCTAAGCAGTTTTACAGAGTCAGCCTATGGGGTCCTCATTTGACCCACCTCAGGAGGACGGAAGGCTGAGTCGACCTTGAGCCTAGTGAGATTCAAACTGTCAAACTGCAGGCAGTCCGGCAGGCAGCAGAATAGCCTGCAGTACTGCACACTAACCACTGCGCTACCGCGCAACTTGCAGTATTTTTTAATTCTATTCTGACATCTGACAACTGGACTACAGATAGTCTTTGATTTACAACAGTTCATTTAGTGACTGTTCAAAGGTACAACGGCACTGAAAAAAGCGACTTATGACATTTTTCACACTTGCAACCATTGCATCATCCCCTTGGTCATGTGATCAAAATTTGGATGCTTGGAAACTGACTCATATTTATGATGATTGCAGTGTCCTAGAAGCACATGGTCAGCATTTGCAACCTTCCGACAAGCAGAGTCAATGGGAAAGCCAGATTCATTTAACAACCATGTTACTAACTGAACAACTGCAATGATTCACTGAACAATTGTGGCAAGAAAGGTCGTAAAATGGGGCAAAATTCACTTTTAAATTGTCTCACTTAGCAACAGAAAATTTGGGCTCAATTGTGGTCATAAGTTGAGGACTATCTGTAATAAACCAGGGCTCTGATGCAACCTGAGGCAGTTTACTGTCTTCCGTGTTCTAATCTGAAAAGTACAGGGAGGAAAATGACAGAGGAGCAGCAGAGAAATTCCATGGCATCATTGCAAAAAGTATAGGGATTGCTGAAGAATACAGATTCAAATGCATCCTTGAAATTTGACCAGATAGATTCAAAAGCATCTCTCCATTGAAAAGCATTTCATTAAACTTCATTCAACCAACGCAAACAATGGTGATGTGCAAGCAGAACTAAAAGGACAGATCTTATCTCAGAGCTTAAGGTCCTTTGACCATTTTTGCTACTTCAGTGATTTTGTGTTCCTCTGTCTTCAGGGTTTGCCAGGACTCCCTGGACCAAAGGTGAGTAAAATACCTTGAAATAAATATAGGATCTTAGCAGAGTCTTCTGAAATTTTAGCACTTGGTGCATGAACATTGTAATAGCCAAAACATGGCTACAAATCCAGTTACCAAGATGAGATCAGTTCTAACTATAAAGTACTTCTCAGCTGAGCAAGGAAAATGTTTGTAATTTTAAAAAAAGAATTGATTTTTTTTAAAGAATCCAGTTCTAAAATTAACTATCTGTATGAACATTCCCCAATGTGTTAGTCTTTAATTTTCCAAAGCTACATAATCTTGAGAACTGGGTTGTGGATTGTTTATATACTGGATCCAACTCTTAATGATAATGTATTTAATTGTGTGAAATGAATTGACCTAAGGCACATTTTGAAAAACATAATTGACTTTCAGTATTCAAAAGTGTGGAGAGAAGTTTAATAAGATATGAGGTAGTGAGCTTACACAGAACTCTTTTGTTATGACACAGAGAAATTGGCAATCAAAATCTAAGTATTTTTTTGTTTGCTAGTTTCCATATATTTCTCCTTCTGCTACATCCTTCTGCTACCATCTGTCCCGTCTAAGGACAATTCTTCTTAACAACCAAATTCATGTGGATCTTAAAGGGTAAAATGGCCCTTAACTATGGATATCAAAGTTATTTTCTTAAGACATGAGTACTCTCCAGTGGTCTAATTCTCATCTTATTCAGTATCTTCAGAATCTTGATTTGTGTTCATTTTCTTTAAAAGAAACTTTTGTTCTGAGTCTCCAGGTAGCTTAATTCACTCTATTTTTTTTCTTTTCACTTGAATTTATAGGGTGACCCTGGACTTCAAGGATACCATGGAAGGAAGGTATGATGAACAATATAAAAATTGAATTAGAATGTAGGCACATTTTAAATTCATTAAAATTGACCAGAACCATCTCAGAATATGATACACCATTCTTCATCTTATGTATAGACATCTAAGCATTTTCCTAGCCATGGCATTTATTTAATTTCTTACTGCCAGAGTCTGGGACTGTAGGAGTTGTGATTTCCTCTTTAGCTCTTACATCAGTGTTTTTCAACCTTAAGAATTTTAAGTAGTGTAGATTTGACCTGCTGGCTGGGAAATTCTGGGAGTTGAAGTTCACACTTCCTAAAGTTCCTACAATTGAAAAACATTACCCTATATGCTTTATCAATGAGCAAAATGTGTTATAAGAATATGGTCCTGAAGATGTTTCCAATTTCTCCAGTGCTACTCTGTTTTCTTGGTTGCTTGAGATTGTTTCTGCTTGACAAGCTGATTAAATTCTTGTCCATCCATAAAAACACAGCTGACAGAAATTCATTTGGTTACAATAAGCTTTTCCCATCCTTAGCAAGTTTACATATCAGAGAGGAAAAGTAACAGAAAAAAAATGCCAGAGAAATGAGAGCACTTGTGAATAAACAATTTCCACAATTCTTCTGAGCTAACATAGTCTTACAAAGACTGCTTTTACATCCCATTAAAGGCATTTGCATTATGTTAAGAAGCTCTTTTACTTGGGTAATTCTTTTCAATTCTTTCATAACATATTGGTAGTTATTCTTCTGCTCCATTTACTATGATCAATTTTGTTTTATTATACTGTTAGTCCAAGTGAATTTCACAGATAGATTGAGGCAGAATTTCATACCAAGGTCGCGCTGCAATAATTCTGAAATCCCGCTATTAAATCTACTGTTTTGGCTCCTAGGGCTAACTTCTAAAATTGTATGACGAGGGGAAAAATGTAATTATAGTAATGGCACAGAACTCTGTCATTATGGTAGGGGTGAAAACTAGTCCATATTCTGCACGTTTTAAGCATCATTCTAAATAATAGGTTCGTTCAATCCCTGCTCAATGAAAACTTTGCAATGCGGGATCTCCAAGAGATGGGCATTTTTTTTTCCCAACAGAAGTGAATGTCTATACTTCTCAATTGAACTCTGGAGTCCTTGGTACTCTCTCCCCAACTGGAATGCATCTTCCTACCTTGTTGGGTAATAAAACATCTGCAAGCAAACAACCATGCTCAGAAAGCATCAAGGGCTCCATATTCACTTCTCTTGAAATGGTTCTGGAAAAGAAGAATCTCTCAATGCTGACTTTATCGACTCCTGATGGACAAAAATTGTCCTAGCATTATATGCTGATATAATCATATCAGGCTATCAGAGATGGATCAACTGAATCTAACGTAAGTGAAGAGAAGAAGCATGGGGAAAAAAATAAATTTGTTTCAGACAGTGAAAGGATAGAATGCTAATAAAAGATAATTTTATAAACAGGAATTAATACTCTTAACAGTCTGCAATCGTGCACATTGTGCAACAGTTTGTATACATTATTTGGCTGAAATTGTAACACTTGGCAGACTTCTCTTGAAATCTGCATAAATCAAAGAGCTGGCCTTCTGCAGAGAAGTGAAAATCATAGTCTCTGTGGCCCAGATCCATCTTTTCACATCTGTGCACAATTCGTGGCCTCTTTTCCAATGACAATGATGTTTTCTTCATTAGCTGACTATGCAACACTTAATGGCTTTACAGCTCTCAGGAGAACGAAGCAAGTCACTGATCTGCGGCTGTGTGGGCGTGCATCAGTGAAAGAGCTGTCCTCTTATAGTATAGTAAGGGATTCATAGGTCTGAATTTTTAATCAGTAGAAGAAAAGGTTTGTTTTGACATAGGAAGAAAGTCCTAGGATGCCTTTCTTATTTTATTACATTAGATTTATAGCCCACTTTTCATTCGGAATCTCAAGGCAGCAAAGACAATTGGTTTCTCCTTCCTTTTCCCCCCCACCAGAACAACTCTGTGAGGGCTGAGATAGAGTGACTGGCTCCGAGTCACCCAATGAAATTTTTTGAATGAGAACCTGAGTCTCCCCTCTCCAGGGAATTCAACATCTTCACCACTATCTACATTGTCTCTGTATTGCTGAGAGAGAAAAAAATGGTTGGAAGGCTAGAGCATACAGTATGCCTCATTGAGCTAGAAGTTCTTTCTCAACATTAAATTTCATTTTGTTAGATAGGGCCCAGGGTTCAAATCTGTTGAGATTCTTCTGGATCTTGAATCTATCTTCTGGAGCGTTGGTTATTTCTGCCAGTTTCGTGTCATCTGCAGATTTGATCAGTTCCCCTTCTATTCCTTCAGCTAAATCGTTGATTAACATGCTGAAGATTACTGAGTCTAAGACAGAACAATGGGGTATTCCACTGCATATTTCCCTCCAAGTAGATGTAGTTCCATTGAGGACTACTTGTTGAGTGTGGCTAGTCAGCCAGTTATGAATCCATCTGGTGGCGATGCTGTCTAACACACATTTTTCTATCTTACCAAAAAGTAGGTTGTGCTCTACTTTATCAAATACCTTACTGAAGTCCAAGTAAATTATGTCCATAGCATTTCTCTGGTCCAACTAATTTAGTCACTTCGTCAAAAAAGAAAAATGCAATAAGATTTGATTGGCATGATCTGTTTTTGACAATCCCATGTTGGCTTCTGGTTACACCACCTACAGCGGCTCTCTGTTATAGAGAAAAGAATGTTGGAACACTGGAGTTGATCCTCACTGAGATAGAGGTTCTTTCAAAACAGGGAAGGGAAAATTACTTTGGGAAGGACAACTTCCCAACATCAAATACAAACATTTCTTTTCTAGTGCTCTATTGTGTGCATCATTCTGAAACCACAAGGTAACCAAAAGGTTTTTAGAAGGAACATATAAAACCTACTCATCCAAGACCATTTCCTCCCTGCTGTGTTTTGCATTAACATGCTGACACAAAGTCAGAGAAAAAAACCTAATGCTTCCTGTGCAGGATAACAACATAACCTGAAGATTCAGACAGTAAGACTGACAAGCATTCATTGCTTTCAAAAGGAGGAATCCATATCAGTTTGGTGACTGAGAGCGTATCTTGACTATGCTTTTCTAAGCATTGTTGAATTCTTCTTCATTCTCCCATCCCCTGAAAATGTAGGTGTAGTCTCCTAGGCAGTAAGAATCCTCCACTATGTGGTGTTTTTTTCTTATCCCAAAGCTTGCATTTTGTAAAGGTTCACTCTATATTATTATTATCTCTCTTATTCATTAAACATGAAACTCAGTCAACTGAACATTTAAAAATATATCACAAATATAATTGACTGGGGCTGATGGTTGATACGGGTTGCTGCCAGCATCCTAGGTATCAACCAAGTATCTTCTTAAAATATATGATGTTCCAAGTAGTGCATGGGAGTTTTTGCAGTTCTGCTGGTGTTGCAGGAAGCTGCAATTTCTTGATGTATTTTGTAATTTTTTTCTTATTATTATTATCATCATCATTATGGTTCATTGCACAGTCAGCCAGATGTTTAAACTGGATTCGGCAATTTTATCTACCTTCTGAGCCCTTCTCAAGAACTTGGAATAGGCAGATATTTTTTGAGGGTGTTAAAAGGTATCGTCACAGGATGTAAGCTGTTCCAAGTAATTCTGCCTTTTGCAATTGACCGATGAAAATTTTGTCAATGTGATGACATTCAAGTGGTGCTCCGGTTGTTTTGGGATTGCGGCCACGGTGCCTATTACTATTGGCATTGTCTTTGTTTTCTTTTCCCACGGTCATTCTATTTGCAGGCCTTTGTATTTTGTGATTCTCTCCAGTTTTGCCTCTTCTATTTTGCTGTCTCCAAGCACTGCCGTGTACATTATCCAGACTTTCTTTATCTTTCTTATAGACAGTTGTTAAGCCTAGGATGTTATATGGTGGGGGGGTGATGATGGTGATGATAATGATGGTGATGGTGATGATGTTATTATTGTTATTCTTACTACATTTTCTTGCATCTTTTCCTTAGGGTGAAGTGGGTGAGACAGGCCTACCAGGAACACCTGGACTTCCAGGATCTGCTGGCTCTAAGGTAACTGTCATATTGCACTAACAAATGCTCACCTTAACAAATGCTCACTGGAAGTTTTTAAGAAGAGATTGGATCACCATTTGTCTGAAACGGTACAGGGTTTCCTGCCTAAGCAGGGGGTTGGACTAGAAGACCTCCAAGATCCCTTCCAACTCTATTATTCTACTTCTAATCTTCTGAACTGAAAAGAGAATTATTTTGGCATGTAAAACGGAATGGTCTCATGCTGATGCCTCCTTCTATTGCAAGGGAAGAAAGGAATCCAGGTAGGCACTTCCAGTTTAAGAAGCAGCCCTGTATGGATAGAATATCTCCATGTCAGGTAGAATCTCTGTTCGTCAGGACCATCCCTTCTCCACAGATGCTCTAGGCCACGGATGTCAAACTTGATCGTGTCACGTGACGTATCATGACGTATCGTAATGTGTTTTTTGCCTTTGTGGAGCCACTGTGGGCATGGCCTGCACGTAACGCATCCAGCCTGCAGGCCTCCAGTTTGACAGGCCTGTTCTAGGCAAATGTTTCTCAACCTTGTAGCTTTAAGATGTGTGGACTTCAACAGCCAGAATTCCACAGCCAGCAGTCCACAGAATTCTGGGAGTTGAAGTTCACATATCTTAAAGTCCCAAGGTTGAGAAACACTGCTCTAGACATTTAGGCCAAGACGTGTTTAAAATTATCTTTCAACCTGGGCGCATGTTTAATTGGCAGGATATATAATGAAGGCATATATATTTATTAAATTTATATATTTATTAAATTTATATACCGCCCCATTCCGAGGACTCGGGGCGGTTCACATAAAAATATAAAAATATAAAA
>JANHFL010003023.1:131137-144288 GCA_032468155.1 Oxyrhabdium leporinum
AAGCGAGACAGTTTCTAAGAGTTTTGCCCTATTTTACAACCTTTCTTGCCACAGTTGTTAAGTGAATCACTGCAGTTATTAAGTTAGTAACACGGTTGTTAAGGGAATCTGGCTTCCCATTGACTTTGCTTGTCAGAAGGTCACTGCAAAGGTCATAAATATAAACCAGTGGCCAAGCATCTGAATTTTGATCACATGACTATGGGGAGGCTGCTTAGGTCGTAAGTGTGAAAAACAGTTGTTGTAAGTTGATGACTACTTGTACTAGTTTTCTATTACAAGTTTGATATCAACCTGAGTTGCCAATAAATACGATCAGAAGCTTGGGCAAGTGATGGAGAAAATAATGAGAAACAAGATTCCATGTTTACTAAATATTTCCTTTCCATGTCCTAGTTTTGAAGACATAAAGCCAAAACAGGTATAACAGTTTTATATCTCCCTTCTTCCAACAGAAGGAAGTCCTTTAAGCATTCATACAATCATCAGGTTGCATAGGAAGCCCAAGGTCATGATGTCAGAACTGTATCAGTGAATAATGCAAGAGAGGAGGCTTAAAAATATGCTCCAACTATTAGTGACATGGATTTACACACCCATACTTCCAATGCAGACCAAAAATGACAACTATCCATAACCCTGGTTTTATTGTAAACCTGAAGCTGATAATGCCAACAGTCCTATGCAGCTCTCTTGCTGAGAGAGGCACAATTACAATTTTATACTCTGAGTAGGGATTGCAGAGTGTTTTAACCCTCTCCTATCACTTAAATTAACCACCACAGCTATAACGTCATGCATTTAAGGTTTTATTAATCACTGTGGGATTCCTTTTTCTGTTGGAGAAGATTCCAAGCCTACCCTCATCCATCCAAAGGAAATACTTTCATTTTCTGAAAAATATCCAAGGGAATGCACTCCGGAACACTGTTGTCATCACAGGGATGTGTCTAATTTTACTCAGGATGAGAAAGCAAAGCTTAGGGAATGTTTTGTTCTTTTGCCTGCTGAAGTATTTATCAAAGTCTGCATCCTCACAGTCCTGCTCCAACCACCAGCTTACATTACATTCAGTGTCTGTTTTTTTTTGTTGGTTTTGTTGTAAGTGCCATCACCTGTCCTTGAGAGCTAAGTTTTGTTTTATGGTTAGCACATGTTTGTCTCTGGTCACTGCTTCACTCACCTCTTGTTTCCCCTCCTCACCCCTTCCTTCTTGCCTTTTGTTTTGTTAACCCCTCCCTGTCTGTCCAGGGCGCTTCAGGTTTAGACGGCAGGCCTGGCCCACCGGTGAGTGTCATTTCTCCTATTCCCTACGTTCCTATTCCCTGATGCTGTGATTTGTCTCCTCTGTCCTGCCATAATCATATTTGTATCACTGTCTTTCCAACAACAGAACAAAAGTAGAATAGAATAAGGGACGTTACCGCATTTTGATGCTCAACAATAGTACAGTACAGTTTCACATCCAAACAAGTCCACAAAGTTCCAAGGATTTGGGACAATTGGCCATTTATTTATCTGTGTAATTATATTGTGTAAAATATCTATGGAGATTCTCAGTCATCCAGGTTATGGTTATCCCAAAGATGCTTTTTCAAAAGGCAGCTGGACTTTCTTTTTCCTTGAAGACATGGAAAATTGTGTAAAATACAAGTGAAACCTTTGCATGCAGTCATTGTACATGTGATGTACCTCTCTTGTCATATTGTCAGCTGTCTATTGTCTTCTTTTTTTCACCGTACCCATTAAAACCTTGCTTAAAGCATCTCCACCCATTTGTCTGGGCCAAGAGAATGAGCTGGATATGAGTTGTATGAATGAAAGCAATTCGGTTGCTCTTTCATTTCAAGTTGCTTCTTGATGAACTCCTTAGAGCCTTGGTGCTCTTTATAGATAGATAGGGCTCTTAGAAATAAAACCACAACCATCTTTGCCAGATGTCAAATTTGGATGTCCTAACTTGGCAAGAGATTTCAGTTTCCTCTATATCTAAATTGGGAAATGATTTTGAATTTTAATCAGTGAATCTCATGTAAATTATGGGCTGGTAGCTTAACAATGATTGCTGTTTCAGGACTTTGGGCTTCTAGTCTTGGTTTAGCCAAATTCACACCACCAATTATTCTCAAATGGTTATTCATGCCCCACCTGCTCACAGAGAAATGGTAGATATGAAAATTATGTGAGCTAAAGAAAACACTGCTGGGGAGAAAAATACAGGTTTCTTTGCTCCATCTTTCTTTCTTTATCCATTAAATTATTACGAAAGTAATAAATAAACTTTGTTTTATGCAAAAGTTGATAAAATGCAGGATATGCACGAGGAATTAGAGATCGAATATAGATAAAATATATTGGAATTATTGACTGTGTTGATGGGTTAACTGTCTCAAAATACCTGTCTTGAGTTAAAAACTCTTTTTTATTGATCAAAATTTCAATCCAATAGATTAATCCGTTTTCTCCACCAAAGGATTTCCAGGTTCTTAGAAATGAACAATTATTTCTATCAGGTTTCATACCAGTTCACCCAGTCCCTATAATCTCATTATTATTATTATTATCTGAAATTGCAAAATACTTGTATATAACTGATGAACTTTGTATCACTCCTTTATAACTGAATGCATTTGTTGTTGTTTTAATGCTCCTTGGAAGGGAGCTGTGGGGCAGAATATATTGTTAAGTTACATTTATTATTATATAATAATTATATGTATGTAAAGATATCTCAGTTGATTGCTTACCCAATACCCACCCCAAATTTTCATGTCTCTTGTTCTTGAAATTTCTGGTTCCGTTAAGTGAAGTTTAAGAAAGTATAGCATGAAACACTTTTTAGAAAAAGTGGTTTCTCTTCACCCTTGCTAACTTGAAAGCCTCCAGTGCAAAACAACTGAGTATAGTGTGCTACAGTGCATAATATTTGTAACTGTGTATGGGAAAGACCTTGGAAAACTGAGCCAAGAGGTAGCCTGGAGCTGGAGAATGGAAGGAACAAGAGCAGAATGGGACAACTTACCACAGCCAACTCATCATGGGAAAACTCACTGAAGGACAATTCAACAATTCAATTTTAAGTATTTAAAATAATTAAAACATTATTTTAATTTTTGTCATTTCATTTGTCCTTCCTTTTGCATTATTTCTTTAATGATTCTATTCCACCATTTCTTTGATCGTAGTGTAACTTTTGTCCCACGGCAAATTGCCTCATGGTGAGTTGGCCATGGCGAGTTGTCCCATAACTAGTTGGCTGCAGTGAGTTGGCCATGCCAAGTTGGCTGTGCGAATTGGCCACACCAAGTCAGCCGTGCCAACTTGTCCTAGACCCAAACAAGAGGCTCAGAAAAGATTCTCCCTAGTTTCTGCAGCTGTAAAGGAGAAGGGTGGTAGGGAGAGAAATGTCCTTTTAGACTTGCAATATTCTATTAATGTACTTTTACAACAAAGTAGAATTAGCTCTTTTCTCATGCTTCCTGTCTGGGCTATCTAGTAAGACTGACATCAATCTTGCAAGTCTGCAAGTACATTTCTTTAGACTCAGTGCATCTCAACTCTCTTTCAAGACATCCCTTCCTTGCAAGAAGCTATGCTGTACATCTGTGAATAGTATTGCGGGGAGGAAAAGAAAAAGAAAAATTCTACTGAAGTGAAGGATTATTTATTTCAACAGAGGAACCTTTTTAATATTCTCAGTGAAATCAGAGAAGCCAAATAGTAGTTAATAAGAAGCTTTAGTTTACCAGGAAAGTGTTTAAACAGTCATTCTTCCCAGCTGCAACTTGAAGTGGTACAACCAGGGAAAATGTAATTATTCTGATTTTACAAACTGACCCAGAAGATGGATAAAGCTACAAAAATCCAATTTAAATTTAAGAATGCTTGACTATAAAAAGAAAAGAAAGAACTTGTGAGCTAGCAACAGAGCGTTCCCATTGGGTGTTTCCTCTTTCCTGCTCTAGTGAAGTGGTACCTAAAGAGCCCCTGGTGATATAAGACTTGAACATGAATGAGTCCTCCTTATGGTGCTGGTTCTGTTAATATAGTTGCATTATGCTTTCAGTATGTTATCTGTCAATCTGCAAGATGAATTTCTTAGGAAAAAAAATTGGTTAAAAATTTACCTGTCTACCATCCAACTTAATTTTTTACAAAATGGTTAAAATGGTGACAGATTTCAGCTTTGTTGGCAATTGAAACTGAAGGGATTAAATGTTTCATCTCATTAACAAAAGGACTGTCATAGCTACCTATATTCCTAATCACTCAGACAAGAACCCTACTTTTATATATAATGTAAAACTGTTACTTTCCTCGACTCTAAAAATTGTAATGTTTTAAGTGAATAGCTTCCGTCCTTCTCTTAATTCTTCTTCTGTTGAGGAACCATTATCTTGTCCTGCTTGAAATATGTTTGAATAATGGGCTTCATGTATTTATTTTTACCCAAAAAATTCAGGGTACTCCAGGACCAGCAGGTGTCCCAGGACCAGCAGGACCGAAAGGAGAGAGGGTGAGAAATACTTTGTAAACAAATAACTTAGAATTCAAGTACATATTTTAAATAGGACACTAATGTCATGCTTAAAATAATGATCCTGTATAATCCTTACAATCACCAGAATTGACTAATAATGGGAATATTAATTTAGTATTCTCTGTTACCATTTCAGAGATGCCTACAGGTTATGAGAAAAAAAACCCTAATAAATCAAGATGGCAGTCATGGTGGACTAATTGAAGCTCTCCTCATTTTTATGCATGTCATACATTAAAAACAAGTGGAGCTTTGATTGCATCATCGCAGCTATCATCTTGAATTTGGGGGCCAAATCCTTAGATACTCCAATCCCTTTCTCTGTTTATTGAATAAGAATTGAAAGATGCTGTCTCAAAGCCCATAGCAGCTGGCAAGATGTGATATAATGAAAACAGAAATAAGAAAGTAAAGACATTAGGGAATTAGAGTTTTTGAACTCATCAATAGCAGCTGATATTCATGGTTGTGTTTCCTTTCTGCTGCATAGCTGGGTATGTTCTGAGGCAATGTATGGAGTCAATACTTATAGAAGGAATTAATAAATTGAAACTTAATCCAGATAAGGACAGAGGTGCTCGAGAAATAGTGTTTTAGTCTATGCTACCTGGAATGTTGCATCTCAAACAGATTTATCATGTGTAAATAATTTGGGTGAATGATCCTTTAGAGGACAGCTGTGGTCAATGATATTACCCCAGTATGCTGATGATACCTAGCTGCATTTTTCAACCCTAGGCCACACAGGTGAAGTTGTTAACATATCAACCCAGACTATGTAGGCTATTTGGGTCTGGATGGGGTAGAACTGTAGATGACCAGGCAGAGGCCAAGGGCAGGGTCAAATATGTCATCAGTTTGGAGTCACTGCGCTCCACGAATTCCATTGATTCTTATCTAGCACTAATTTGCCTTGACCATTAGTAGATCAGATTCTTGTGTATAGGTAGCCTTTTGAACTCTATTCTGGCTCCTAGTTTATTATGCCTGATAAGAACAGACTTCATCTCAATCCTGACAAGACTGTGACTGTGACTGTTTGGCCTCCCTGGGTCAGGCACATTTTTATCACTGGTATTGAATGGAGTAGCACTTTCCCATTCAAGACTGGTGCACAACTTGAGGGTTCTGTTGGACTTTACTCCTGCTCAAAGAGCAAATCGTCTCTGTGGCCAGAGACTCTTTGCACAAGTTCAATCATACTCATATGAAAGCTAACTCACGATTGAACTATTGCAGGGGTCTTCAAATTTGGCAGCTTTAAAACTTGGTTTTAAACATAGCTGGCCAGGGAATTCTGGGAGTTGAACTCCACAAGTCTTAAAATTGTCAAGCTTGGAGACCCCTGGACAATTACAATGCATTGGACAGAGGACAGCCCTTGAGTATCATCCAGAAGCTGCAACTTGCTTCAAATTGTAGTGTCATTTCTGTTACACAAGCTATATTGGTTATCATTTGGCTTCTGAGTATAATTGAAAGAGCTGTACTTGTTTATTTTATATATTGTTGCTTATAGTATGGTATATCTTACCATGTCTTCATAAATTGCCTTGAACTATGAGCACAGGCAAGGTAGAAATATTTTTCTAGAACTGAACTGGAGATGTGCTTTATGTTTTACGATCCAAAGGAGGTTATTTCTGTAAAACAGCAGTGAGCAAGGGACAGGGTAGGATTTACTGTTAGAATTTGTTATTCTGCAGTCCAAACAGTAAAGACATCTGACTCAAGCTGTACTGTACAGCAACAGCAAAAAGATGACTGTCTCCCACACACATCTAAAGGAGATGGAAGAAAGTTTATGACCAGGAACTAAAAGTGGCTGTTTATATGTTTTTGCAAAATTTATCTATTTGTAAAATTTATTAACTGCCCCCCCCTTTTTTTTTATCACAAGGCAACTCTTTCTGGGTGGATTACATTATTAAAAAAATAAAAAAACTATACAAAACCTAATGATTTAAATACAATATTATAAAACATACAAATAATCAAACACACTAAAAGATGGGGAGGGGGTAGAATGAGAAGGGGTGGGGTGGGATCTGTTGTTAATCCATCAACCATGCCCAATGTGAAAGCCCTCCATTGGACCCCAAGCCAAGTGGCAGAACCAGGTCTTTAAACTCTTGCAGAAGGTTCAGTCAAAATCTGTTGTCCCCCCCCTCATTCAGCCCCCCCACAGCCTGTTGGCACAATGAGAGGGAAGCAAGTCTATAACTTTCCAGAGCCACAAACACTCTGATATTTATAGTCAAAACTCCTATAATTATCCCGGTTTACAAGCTGCTGTTTTTCACCTAGTTACAGTTAGTACAACTCACAATTTTTAAAAATTAATTTATGAATAGTTGAACCCTCGCTGATGAAGAGACAACAGTACTCTCTGCCGCGAGTACTTTTGCAAAATCCACAGCTATTTCAGTCTTCCTAATTCTCTTTCAGGGAAATAAGGGAGATTTTGGTTCTACAGGACCGATAGGATCAGCAGGCCTTCCCGTAAGTATACAGCCAATATTCCTCTCAGAAGATTTTTCATTTTGTGTTAATTGGATCCTACTGGGATGTCTTTTTTAAACATGCTAGAGCAGGATGCTGGCTGGGGAATTCTGGGAGTTGAAGTCCACACAACTTAAAGTTGCCAAGGTTGAAGAACACTGTACTAGAAGCTTTAAATGCTCTCCCCACAAACAAAAACAATAACAATGTTCTGCTTTATTTGCTAAGAAATTGTAAGGCTCAAAAATGGACATTTTATTTGCCAATCTGCTTTTATTTGAACTCAGGGATGGGAAAAATGTTCATGCAGATAAACCCATAAGAAATCAAAATTAGGGAAGGATGCCTTTTGGAGTTCTAGGGCAGAATACCTGGGAAAATATAGGTTATTAGAGGGTACATTTTCTGGATCTCCACAACAATTATAGCTTTGAGGCAAATGGACTATGAGTCTAATTCTGCATATCTTCAACATAACTTTTCAAAGTTGTAAAAATATATTGTAGGGCTTTCAAGGACCACCAGGTGAAAAAGGAAATCGGGTAAGTCTTCAATTAAGCTTGTTTATATACTTTGATCTTTTAAAATGGTGGAATTATTAATTTTTACGACATAGAATAGATAACATTCTAATAAACTGCATAGGTTTTCATGATTTTTGACAACAATACTGTTTGGTTAAAACAAATAAAAAGTTTAGAATAAGTTTCATAAATGCCTTGATTAAACTTAAAATTAACCTGCAATAAATATTTGTTGGCTAATTAGACATATAGCATGCCTTGGTTCATCTTGATCCTGTTGACATCACACATTAATCATTCTACTTCTAGTTATGTTCCATAATTTCTTCTAGATATAAATACAGCCTTTAATATCAGAACGGCTCCATACTAAGTAACCTAGCAAAACCCTGATGTTTTTTTAGTTGGTTTTCAATTTGTATAGAATTTGAAAACACAACATCCAGTCTTTGTTAACTAAAGCTTGGATTTTGTTCCAACAAATTTGTTGACTAATGAGACTTTGGGTGGAATCAGATAAACCACCTCCCAGCTGGAGGATGAATCTGGAAAGAAAGAATATGTTTAATTGGAATAAGCTACTGGGAGAAATTAGACTTGTTTTAGCTATGGCTCATAATGCAAGGATGGAAAATGCAAAAACATTTACTAGGAGCAAAAACCCAAAGTCTCATATTGTAGCCTGTGTGGGTGGTGTGTTTACAAACTAATTAGATAGACAGGTTTGAATTATTAGACCAAACATCCACCATGCAGAAATAGTCACCTAGTCTTTAATACTGAAAACATGTCCTTAGTCTTTTTCACATGTTAATGTAAAAAAAGTTGCTAAAAAGCCTAATGCTTAGTACACATCCATTAAAAAAAGGGCTTCTCAGAAATGCAGACATTGTCCTCTAAATATAGAAATGCAGACATTATTCTGTAATTCTGCACTCATTATGCTGGACTGGTTCAGTATTTGTGAAAGCTGCATGAAAAGCTGGTGAAAAAATTCCAGCTAGTTCCGGTCCCTTAATTTGACATGGGTGCTCTCTCCTCTTCTTCACAGTAATCTTGTTTAAGTTCTACTGGGAGGAAAGAGACCAGAAAGAACCAGCAAAGGAGAGACAGATCCAGTAGCAGGTTCTAATTCTTACCCCCCCAAATTGCCTCACCTGCAAGCTGGGCATTTCTTTTTGGCAGTTCCAGCCCATTGATACCTCTGAAGGATCTGGTAATTTCTTAACACAACACAGTTGAAATGTTATGGTCCACATAATAAGCGGTAGGGAGAGCAGAATGTTCTCGGAGCAAACCAACTGAAAAAATATCAATGCTTAAGCTATCCGTTCAAGTGGAATTTGTTGATTCAATTTGTTCTTTTTCTTCTCCTGTCTACTTGTGTGTTTGCGCGTGTGTCTTTTCCTTGCTTCCACAGGTCCGCCTTTGTCCCCCTTATCCCTTCCTGCTCTTCTGCCTTTTCTCCTGAGTCCTTCTTCCTCTTCCTGCGCAACCCATTCTGCATTTCCTCCTGGATTATCCTTCCTCCATGCCAGCGTTTGATCCTGGGTGACCTCTCCTTTCCCATCCATTTTTTTTTCCTCCTGCCAGATATTTGTTTTGATCCCGTTCATTTCACCCCTCTGAAATTAAAAACAAAGAGTGGAAAAATCTACTTCAACCTAATTTTATGTTGTCATCTAATCCTTATACCAAATACTAAATGAAATTTCCTTCCCGGCAGTCCCACTTACATTATATATCCACAAGCACGCTATCAAAACTTGCATATGTTACTGACATTCTAAATTGGGCTAGAAAGGGAATATCATTCTCTTATTAAATATTGGACCTTGGCTTGATGTTGGCTCTGTTCAAAATAGACTGACCTCAGAGACATTGGAGGTGATTTTTCAGCTTTATACAGGAAGTTGGCATCAGGCCCACAGTCTATTTTTATCCCATTCAGGTTCAACTTCAAGAAGTTAAATAGGACACCACAGATTTAAATTGCTTTGCTATCTTGCCTCTCCTGTGAAATCAAAATCAGAATAGACCCTGGCTGCCTATCAGTTTAAAACTGATATTTTGAGCTTTTTAAAATAGCAGTTCAGCACTAACATTAGCTTGTATTCTTTTCAGGAGGCAAGTCAACTTTTAAAATGCCTTTTACATTTCTTCTTGAAAAAAATGGGGCTAATATTAGTAGTTGATCTGTCCAGTTATAATTGGTCCATACCGAATATGTACAAATCAGATTGTGGGGTATTTAAATGGCTCAGTTAAAGGGCCATCCGTCCAACTTATGCTAGCAGGAAATTATACCTGCATAGTATTTGGTGTCCCCATTGCTTGTCTCCATCATGTCAAGAACGGAATGGGACAATTCACCGCAGCCAACTCACTGCGGCCATTTTGCCATAGCCAACTTGCCGCAGGACAACTCACCATGAACAATTCCAGGTGGGATAACTCAACATGATAAATGTTATCTGCCAGTGTTTCTTCAACATTATTTCCATTTTTGTCAATGGAAATAATGTCAAAGAAATAGTTACAGGTAACATTTATCATGTTGAGTTATCCTGCTTGGAATTGTCCACAGCGAGTTGTCCTGCAGCAAGTTGGCTGTGGTGCATTGTTCCGGCACCAGTTGGCCATGGCAAGATGGCCATGATGAGTTGGCCATGGTGAGTTGACATAGCGAGTTGTCCTAGACCCTGTTCGAGATGGTACTGGTAAAAGTAGTGTTCTTTCCTTACAGTGTGCAGGACATGTTAAAGAAAGGGATTGATGGATTCTCTTCCTCCAAGAAACTCATCAGCTGATGAAAAAATGTCCACCAGTCATTTACCCTTAATTTGAAATGAAGCTAGGATAAAGAAGAGGCACACATATAAAATCATAGTGCTGGGAGAGACCTTGGAGGTCTTTTAGTCCAAACCCCACCCAAGGCAGAAGACCCAAGGCAGGCAAGTTGCTGAGTCATGTTTGACACCCAGGGGGAAATGTCCAGTGACAGCAGTATTGTGTGATCGCTGCTCACTCCCTCTCATTCTCATTCATAGGATTCCAAAGAATCAGGCTAGATATATTTGTCCTGGGAGAAAAGAGCATCTAGAAACATCTCCTTATAGTTGGTTTTTTGCATATTACTGACCACCAGAAGAAAAAAAAAAGATCAATGACTTCCATGAAATCAGATCATTTATTTTCTCCTTGGGTCTTCCTTAGATCAGAAGTTCCCACCAAATGTAAGAGAACGAATGCTGAAAAAGCACAGGAAACTCTTGTTCCCCTGGCATGGCTTTTGAACAACTTGGCCTCACTCTCACCATCTGATGAGTGAACGTGTGAGAACAAATCCCTTGCCTTCTTCTAATCTGAAATTTTAAACATGGCTTAAAGTGCATTCATCTCAACGCAAATGTAAAATTCCCCAGTGTCTATGCAAAACTGTTTCCTACAAAAGCTTAAAGAATTAAGCCTCTAGAGTGATTATTCATATCCTGTTATATTTTGTTTCTATAACTCAAACGTGGATTAGATGGTCCGTTTATGTATTTTTTTTAATAAACTATTATTCACAGGGGGAAAGGGGCAAGAAAGGCTCTAGGGGGCCTAAAGGGGATAAGGGAGACCAAGGAGCACCTGGATTAGACGCACCCTGTCCATTGGTATGTTTCGTTTTATCACATGTATTATTTTAAACTAAGCCACAAGGGAAAAAAGAAGTAGTAAAGGCACTAGTAGTCTCTATGGAGATTGTCAATTATCCAGGTCCTGGTTGTCCCAAAGGTGCTTTTTCAAAAGGCAACTGGTCTTTCTTGGTTTTTTTCCTTGAAAACATTTCATATAAAAAAAATATTCTTGGATGAGAAGTGAGATGCTTTCAAGGAAAAAGACCCAAGTAAATCCTGTAGTCTTTTGAAAAAGCACCTTTGGGCACTAGTAATTGATTACATTACAAGACTAACTTTATTCATCTGTATCATTGGGCATGGAAAGAAATATAAATGAAGTTTTTGAAGCACCTGGATTCCAAAAAAAGTAGAGAAACTTAAACTTTCTTCACCTGCTTCTTTAAACATTAAGGTCTATTCATCTGCACATTGCCGTTTGAGTGTCTTAGCGTTGCTAGGTGAACTGTGTGGCACTGTTGTGTCATGATACAATATGAAAGTTGGGGACTGCAATTGGATCTGCAATATGTTCAGGTCAGCACTTGAGGTTGTAGTTATTGGGTGAACGTGCCTAAATCACAATCTAAAACGCCTTCTTTTTTCCCATGATCGGTTAATAAATGATGTAATTAATGTATGGTTGATAATGATGTAATGCACTCAGTTTATGATCCCAGCAGACCACAAAATGATCATGGTGTGAAGAAAAGGCAAATACTCTTGATGTAAAACTATTTTATTAATGGTCCTTTTACGCCCCCCACCCCCTCACACACACTCCTATTTAAAGCTTTTGGGGATCAATTTCAACCACGGACCACTTTATAGAAACTTTTATAATCTTTACCTTCTACATCCAGAAGGAAAGCATATTTTCCAACTTTTTACAAGTAAGCAATACTTTATGGTTATTCCAGAAAACAAAACAAAAAAGTGGTTTATTTCTTTTTCACCATGACATACAAACTTCCTGGGGCTGTAAGCTGAGTGCATTTAGTACATAACCGTTTACAGAGTTTCTCCACCCAGAAAATGCAGATCATCTACACTGACTAAAGTAATTCTAGCGGTTGATTTCATGAACAGGGACTCCGAGGTTTTAAAGGCGAGAAGGGTGAGCCGGGGTTACCAGGGCTGGACGGGCTGGATGCCCCTTGCCCATTGGTATGGTGTTACCTTCCCTTTCCTGCACGTTCTTGATTGTGTTGGTTTACCCACTCTTGCAAGTCCCTTTCTTTTCCTTTCTAGCTGCTTTCCAGCTCATTAATGCTCAGGGTGCTTCTAGGCAGGTATTTTGATTTCTGCCCCTTCAACAGCCCTTTTTCAAACCGAGATAAAAGATGGAGGAGTGTGTGTGTTATGAATTATAGGAAAATCAGGCAAACATTTGAATGGAAGATGAATGCCAGAATCTCCATTATGGATGGAGTATAATTAACACAGCAAACATGGGGCCAGAAGCACCCCAAGCATCGTGCTTGACTGCTTTGAAAATGACTGAGTTGCTACTACCATTTTCCTTGCCTTACAAGAGTCAATCCTGAATTTAAAAAGCTTCATACTTGCTTTACTTCTTTCTTAACCTTGCTCTCATAACATTTCTTGATTACTCATCTAAAACCTTAGTCTGCAACCAAAACACCTGGCTGATCCAGATGGAGAGAAGAGGGCTCTTTGAAAACCCACCAGCCAAAACCCACAAATTTGATCATTTATATCATTTGTTCTTGCTCTTATTTATGGGAGTAGTTTCCAGTCAAGAACTTCTGTCAGAGGTGATAATATCAAATTATTTTATAAAAAATCTGTGCTGTCTTTCATTCATGCAGGTAAGATCTAGGACAACACCCGGATAAAATAATCATAACCAAAATACAATGACACATAATAAATGTTTCATTGTATTTTGTTTATGATTAT
>JANHFL010003023.1:144388-165427 GCA_032468155.1 Oxyrhabdium leporinum
TAATCATAAACAAAATACAATGAAACATAATAAATGTTTCATTGTATTTTGTTTATGATTATTTTATCCGAGTGTTGTCCTAGATCTTACTTAATAAATAAACTGACATAATAAATGTCACTTGTGTTTAGCTTATTTTGCTTTGAAATAATCTCCAGGTGTTCTGATAGGACTGTTAACCCTTTCTGTATCAACTCTTTCTATATTTTGTTGGAGCAGTTTGCTTCATTTGGGAATAAGATCCCAACAGTCGTTTGTACTATTTATTTGAGGTGTGAACCCAGGGAAATCATTTGGTTTAGTTTGTTTTCATAAAAATGAAAAGCCTCCTTGAAGTGACAGAAACACACAACAATAGAAATTGTTATAGAAAAAATGCCAAGTTGCTTTTCCTATCTTATTTTGAGCATTGTTTGGTAAAAAAAAACATACAACATTGGATAATTCCACCTTTCCTTAGTTTTGAAAGGGACAAATTTAAACCCCTAATCATCCATGTAAGTTTTTAAAATACACAAATTAATTGAACACACCATTGCATAGGATATGCATAGGGTAAGCACTGAACAACATATGGAATATGAAATGGATCAGATTAGCTGGAAATTACACTGAGAATCGGGTAAGGTTCTCAGTAGTACTTTTAGCATGGAAACAAAGAATTTCATCAAGGAACCTGGATTAAAATCTCAAATTCTAGTTATTTAAAAGCCTAACAATTTTTGCTCATTCTGCACACACTTTAATTTAAACAATTAATGCTTCCTTTGAGGGCAATTTGGAAATCACATACTGTATGTATATTTGCATGTATCTGACTGTCTATTTTGGCTGTCACAGTGAAACCTCAAAAATGTTCAGCACATGTAATTTCAATAAAAATTAAAATTGCCAAATTCTCTGTAAGGATAATCTTCATTTATTGGTGTTATTTTGTAAAAGACATACATATCCATCCTTCATGTAGGCCCAGGAATATATTTTGTAGAAAAAAACATTAAGAATGACAGAGTTTTCTTGCTTATATTCTTAAATTAATATGCTGACTCAAAGCATGCCAGCTACTTAACATTTGCCTTGCATTCTGTGCAAATTTAGTGATTATGCTTTTTCAACTTGAGATACTTATTTTTTCCTTTTTACTAGTGTATGTTTCCATTCCCAGCCTTTGCAAAGAAATATACTTTTGTGACCACATCCTGCTGTTGATCCCTGAGTTGTAACCCCTGTCACACTCTCCAACTTTGGGGTTTATATGCAATGCACTATATAATTCATTCCCATCAATGGGATCATTGTACCAATGGAATCTGTTTCCACTTCTTCTTAATAGAACCTTAGCTCTTGAATTTTACAGCGGTAAATATTAGGAAAGAGTGTTTGATTTAGAAAGCACCCGACAATGTAAAGGCCAAAATTGTTACTTAGGGCGCTTCCATGCAAGGATTTTGCACCAGCTCTGGTCCTCTGTGATCCCAGGATGTCAGCACTGTTTGGGATTGGAGTCAATTTATCTCAAACTCAACCACAGTTTATTTGAAACTGCCACACAGCAGCCTTTTTCTTTTACCTTTTCCTGGAAATCCTGTAAGTATGTGGAGCAAATGGACAGACTAGTTCCCCTGAGTGGAAACTCTTAGTACAACACATATTCTGACAAGGTTTTTAAAGGAGAATGGGAACTTGAGTGTTTTGCAGGTCTCCTCACAAAACCATCTTTTTATTTGAGAAGGGCACATAAACAGATCAATCCATACAACATAAATGTTGTCTTGGTATCCACATATCCATTACCCTTTCGGGAGTCACTGAGCTGTATTTTCCCTCTGCATTGAGTTATACTGGTAGTCCTTGACTTACGGCCACAATTGAGCCCCGTATTTCTTTTGCTAAGCGAGAGAGTTGTTCAGTGAGTTTTGCCCCATTTTATAACCCTTCTTGCCACCGTTGTTAAATGAATCACTGCAGTTGTTAAGTCCGTAACACGGTTGTTAAGTGAATCTGGCTTCCTCATTGACTTCGCTTGTCAGAAGGTCACAAAAGGTGACCACGTGACCTGGAGACACTGCAACTGCCATAAATATGAGTCAGCTGCCAAGCATCTGAATTTTGATCATGTGACCATGGGGGAGGCTGCAGCAATCTTAAATGTGAAAAATGGTCATAAGTCACTTTTTTCAGTGCTGTTGTAACTTCCAATGGTCACTAAATGAATAGTTGTAAGTAGAGGACTACCTATACTCAAAAGCCTAACAAGGAACATTTGAAGGAAAGGCTTGATCTTTCTCAACCAGTAATAGCTCCATCCTTGATTTGGTCTTCACAGCCATCACAGGAATTAATGGGAAGTCTTTCTAATTTTGATGGACCTAGAATTCACGTACTAGTAGATCGTAGTGAAAGGCTTAAAGTCAGCTAGATGATGGGGAGTTTGGACACATATATTTTGCGATATAGAACTTAGCATCACTTTGGCATCCACTTTCTAAGCAAGATGTACCGGTATTTCATTCGGTTAACTTAATTGTTTTACATGCTGTACAGATTATGTGTTTATAAAATTTTCCCTGTTTTAGTCTCTTCCTCTTCTTGTGTGTCCTGATTATATCGTTCTCTCTTGTAGGGAGAAGATGGATTGCCAATTCAAGGATGCTGGAATAAGGTAAAAATTCCTCAAAGTATAGCATGTTATGATACCTGTTTTACTGCATGTTGTGAATATAGTAACAAATTATAAAGCATGAAAGTTGTATAGTAACATATTACCTTTCTATTTAGTACAATTGGTATATGACAGTTACATTAAATATTACATGTTGATTAGGGCAAAATGATACAAAACATTTTCTCTTGAGATGCTACTAATCTTTTCGAAGGAAGTTCATTAACTCTGGTGGGGATTTTCTCTTCTGAGGGTGGTAACAGTTCAGAAGAGAAAATTTGCGTGCCTCTAACTCACAAAAAATGGCCATTTAAAACAGAAGTGATTCGTCGCGGACAGATTCCAGAGTTTGAGTATATAATTCAATATCACACCAACATTTTTTAACATTTAGAGATATTTCCATGAATCTAATTATGTATATTTAAATAGTATTATATGTAATACTATTCAAAAGTACCACAAATTCACAGGATTATATCGTATGGGTCAATGACCCCTGAATTTTTTACACCTCCAACAGGATGGAGATACTAACAAGCTTTATATGTTTTTCTTTTGCAGTGAATATTCTAACCATGGACTGGCCCGTGTGTCTGTGTGTATGTTTGTGCATAGAATATTTATTTTTATACATTGTTCTTTTTTGAAAGTGCCGACAGATATGCATAAAATGCTGCATATTTTTGTACATAAAATGCTACAATTCTGCTTTATAGCTGTCTGCCAGTTGCTTGTATAATTATATATATGTTGATAACTCTGCTTTTTTGCATTGTGGAATTCAGCTGCAATATTGGCATGATATTTGTGCACTCAAAGTAAGTGCCAAAGCTTAATAAGCTATTGGATAAAGATGCCAGAAAGAACCATTCCATGTATATACAAAGACCAAAAAAAATAACAATGAGTGCAAGGACATATCAAAATACTATGGATTTTTATTATTAAAAGGAAATGAAATAGCATTTGTAAATAAATTCTGTATTGGTATTTTAATGTGCAAAATGAAATCAATGTGGTAAGAGGTAACAGTGGCAATTCATCTTCACTTTCCCTACACACAAAGGGTAGAAGCATTGTTCAAACATTGTTCAAAACTGAGGATAACAAATTGGTCATACATATACACCCTAAAAAGGTTCCTAATGTCTTTAATGGGCCAAGATCAAGCTGATTTTTTTCCTATCAGATTCTGATCAGAAACACAATTTTTGATGCAAAATTACAGAGATCTTAAATGCAACTCTGATCAATTTAGCAAATAATGGAAATGTCTAGCATTTGTACATAGCTTTTCAAGAGATTCAGAAACTAGGCAGAATGAGCCCTCAGAGGCAAGGACCATCAGAAGT
Source organism: Oxyrhabdium leporinum (assembly GCA_032468155.1). Taxonomy (NCBI): domain Eukaryota; kingdom Metazoa; phylum Chordata; class Lepidosauria; order Squamata; family Cyclocoridae; genus Oxyrhabdium; species Oxyrhabdium leporinum. Next base: position 148,406 of record JANHFL010003023.1, read on the forward strand.
GACCCTGGTCCTGTGCTCCCTCTTCCATAAATTCATTGGACCCAGTTTTCCAATATCCTTGTGCCACTAGGTCCAATTATTTAAGGGCAACAATGCAGAAAAGAAGAAGCTAATAGACACACCTGTTTCTCAGAGCTGGCATTTTTTTGTAAAGAACTGGAAGGGAAATGGCAAAGGATACCATACGCTTTCTCCCTGCCTCATAATCTCAGCATCAAGCTAAATAGAATTTGGAAGATTGTAAAAATGGGTTAGGATTACCATTATTAAGAGCCATAGTGGCACAGTGGTTAGAATGCAGTATTGCAGGCTGACTCTGCCTACTGCCAGGAGTTCGATCCTGACCGGCTCAAGGTTGACTCAGCCTTTCATTCTTCTGAGGTCGGTAAAATGAGGACCCAGATTGTTGGGGGAAATATGCCGACTCTGTAAACCGCTTACAGAGGGCTGTAAAGCACTGTGAAGTGGTATATAAATCTAAGTGCTATTGGCATTGCTATTATTTAAAATGCATTCACAGAAATGTGAGTGGAGGGAAATTTTGTATTGCATGTGTGCATTTCAATCCCAACAGCTGTAAGTGATTGTCATGAAAGATCAGGACCGTAGAAGAAATAGAAATAACACAGTATCATTTTCTTTGACTCACATAAATCTTTCTAAAACTACCATTTCTTGGGCCCATTCACTTCTATTTCTTCTAGGCAGCTAGCTGCTTGAGTAAAGGCTATTTAGCAAAAATGTTCCCAGAACAGTTCTATTAGTCCCCTGAATCACAAGATGGGTGGCAAATAAATTTGATAAACAAGTAAATAAATAAAAAATAAATAAACATTACTCTGTTTTCGTGCCTCTATCATAATTATAAGAATTCCGATTGCCATATTGTAGCTGTTTCTTTGGTGATCTCAGTGAATAGTCTATACCAGTGTCTCTTAAACTTTTTTAATCTCAGGATTCCTTCCCTCTTTTAGAAATTGGGTGGGTCCCAAAAGAGCTTTTGGTTCTATGGATTATATTTATCAATGTTTATTATATTAAAAATTACAATTGGTGCATTTGCTGCCACTATTACTGCTTATAGTTGTTTGATAGGATTTTAATACAGTATTTTTCAGCAAAGGCTGGCAAATAATATTGATTTTGCATACCCCTGAGAGGTTCTTTGTGGAAGCCCCAGAGTTCCGAGGACCACACTTTGTGAAACACTGGTCTATATTCTGTTAGACTGGACGTGGGTAGCAAATGCTAGATTTTTGTCCTGTTGCCTTTTCTAGTCTTGGGCATAATATATTCCCTCCCTCCAATTTATTATCGCACTTCTTTATATTGAATTTTGCTAAACTAACAGAGTTGGTTGCGTTGAGGTTTTCTATATTATATTTCTGTAATGCAAGCAACAAATTCTGGCTGCCATCACTAACTACAATAGTGTGCACTGAGATTTAAATAAGTCCATACGTATACAGGTAGTCCTCAATATGCAACCGTTCATTTAGTCATCAAAGTTACAATGGCACTGAAAAAAGTGATGTATAACTGGTTTTCATACTTACAAAGGTTTCATCATCCCCATGGTCACATGATCAAACTTCAGGGGCTTGGCAAGTCACATGTATTCATGATGGTTGCAGTGTCCCAGGGTCATGTGATCACCATCTGTGATCTTCCCAGCTGACTTCCAACTAATCGATGAGGGAAGCCAGATTCAATTAACGACTGCATGATTCACTTAACAACTGTGGTGATTTGCTTAACAACTGTGGCAAAAAGATCATAAAATGAGGCACTGCCTCCCTTAGCAAGGAAATTTTGGGCTCAATTGTGGTCGTAAGTCGAGGACTACCTGTACTGCACCTTACTGTGTAACTCAAAAAGGTATGTTCCACCATGTCTTAGATTCATTTGACACAACATACCATGTACTTATGGTGCCACTTACTGATCTGAGCGATGAACTGTAGGAAAACTGCAAATATACGGCTGCAAATGACAGTTATTTTTTAAAGTGTGGTACAGATGAAAAGGGCAGCTAGAAGTGGGTGCTAGCCATATAACCCGAATACTAAACTTGCAGCTAGAAAAGGCAAATGTGGATCACATTGTAATACACAACACTGCAGCACAGATAAGTAAATCCAAGGGAGGTTTTTGCTTAGTGTTTAAGCAAAAGCAGCATTTTTACTACCCTCTATGAGACCTTTCTATGTAAAATAATTACGTCTGTCCCTTAAAGGGTCAAACTCCTTGGCTGATAGCAAAATAATGAAACAAGTAAGAGAGTGCAGATAACTTGTGGAAGGTCTACGGCGATGACCGAAGAATCTCTTGCTCAAAGATTTGCTGAAGATGTTGCGTTACCGCCAACGAGCACCGACATGTTCTTGAGTCATGCACATCGGAGTTTTGTTCCTGAACGGCAGGCCTGGTGAGGCTACAGAAGATGGACTCAGCAGCGGGATTTTGCTCCCTCCTTTCAGAGTCAGCACAAAGTCAACCAGGAAAGAAATTGGCTTCTGTTTCCTACTTTCTCCTTTTCAGTTTGGCCTGTGATGGAAGCCTTCAGTGAAGAGCTCAACCACGTTGTCTAACATGGTGTGAAATGTATTAGGACAACGGTTCTATGACTGCTGGATTTTTTTTTTAAGGACTTTCCGTTTGTCTAGATGATAAACTTGAATCTAGATTTTTGAATAGCCCAGTGAAAATACAACCAGTTCAACCAGTTCATCATTTTCTGCTTGCCAGTTGATGAACATTCATGTACTGTATTCAGATTTGATGATTCCCTCCTCAATAGTTTCACAGACTCTCTTCGAAAGCAAATGAATTAATTTTCTTCCAGAAAGTTATTTCTTTTCAGTGTAGTAAAAAATATTTTCATTTTCGCATTGTTTTCATTGTTTTAATAATTTTTGGACTTGTATTTTTTGTATTGGAAACATATGGCTTGAAGTTTGTCCTGATAATATATTATATAGATATTTTTTTTCCAACACAACTGTCCCAGTACTAAATTTTAGAGATTACTGCTTTTATAATACTTCTAATACAGGTCTATGGGGAAAACCATTAGCCAAAAAAGTAAAACACTTCGCCTTTGATTCTATTACTGAAGATTTTTAGTAAATTGTTTTTATACAGTTCTGCAGAAACAATAATCATTTGCGATATAATTGCAGTACCGCACAATTTATTGACGTATACTCATCCCTTGGTTTGTACACATCAACTTTAAAAAAGAATGAGATATTCTGACTTCTGGAATGTCTTCTTTTGTGAAGATATGCTCAAACAATCCATTTTGTTTCTCTGATTTTTTTTTCTGACCTTTTTGTGTTTATCAGATGTATAACTCTTAGTGAAATTTCAGTCCAACCATACAATCCAGTGTCTTGAACAACAACTTGCTGGCATAGAATAGTCTTTTTTGGAATTTTTGGAACTGATTCATACATGAACTCTATAGGCCTATTGAAGCATTGGCAAATCTCTGGATTAATAACTTTGACCATTTAAAAAAGAATGACAATAAATGAAGTAGAAATGCTTGTTGAATCAAACACCTTCCCATGAATTCTTACTTTCTCTTTCTGAGATAGTTCCCTCCAAATTCTTAAAATTCTATCTCTGAATATTGAATGGAATTGTATAAGATATTCATTGATGATTCTAAGGGTAATGGCATTCTCTTAATGAATGGAAGCACATACATAATCCAATGCATCCTTTTGTGATTCGTTTTCCAAGTACAAGATTCTGAACTTATACTTTCTATTATTGAAGCTGTAGAAGAGTTTTAAAACAGGGGGAATAAATTGTAAAAATTACTTTACTGTAAAACCTAATTGTTACTAGGTACCATCAAATTGTCACTTTTTTATCTTTATCTGATAGCAAAATCAGAAATGCCATCGAAATCAATAGTTTGAGCATGGATATACTACCCCAGCCATAATTCAGAACTCTTGTTAAAATTGTTCTCAGATACCACAGTGAGAACATTTATTCAGTGTTGTAGTCAGTTCTCCAAGGAAATCCAAAACAACCTTTTTTTCGGTTTCAGAGACGCTGCCATCTCACATGAAGCAAGTAAAACTGATGTTCTATTTACAAAAATGTAATTGATGCAAGATTTAATTTCTCCTTCTATTTCTATAGACTTGCTTATCTGCATCTGTGTGCAGAGGGAAAAAAAATGTGACCAGAACTGCAGGGCGGTGTGCCTTTTTTATTATGTCAGAAATATATATATGAGTTCACTTGTGTTAAGTTAGCAATGACCTGTCTTATTATTCATTATGTAGTATTAGATTTCTCTTTTTCTTAAGATATACTTTTAGTCATTTCACTTTAAGACTTTCTAGGATGCATGGATACTGTAACTGTTCCTAATTCTATTGTTTCTGAATAATGGTTTTCTTGCCTCCCAAATTACTGTATAATGTTGCTGTTGTGTTTTTTTTTCCTGAGAGACTAATGTTCAGTTGACAATTTATTTTCCACAAACTATCCTGGGGACCAAACAACCATAGATTCCCTAACAATGCAGGTTCAGCCTTCCACAATTTGGTGTCCTCCAGTTCAGGGATCTCCAACTTTGGCAACTTTAAGACTTGTGGACTTCAAATCCCAGAATTCTGGGAGTTGAAGTCCACAAGTCTTAAAGTTGCCATGGTTGGAGACTCCTGCTCCAATTGAAATACTTCAAGATCTATCCAGCACAGCCGAGGGGGGGAGACGGGACTGAAATCCAACACACCTGGAAAACACCAGGCTGAAGAAAGCTAATAATACTACAAGGATGCATAATAAAAGTAATGCAGTGCTATATAAATAAGAGGATTCATATACTAGTGTAGATATAATCCGTATATTTTTCAATTACATATGCATCTCATGGAAGCGATTCCTCTCCCCTCTCCTTTCATTTTAGTTGTTGGCCATCATTGTGTACAACTATGGCTAAACGGAAGGTTTAACTTATAGGATTAAAAAAAAAAGTTTAGGGACCAGAAGAGATAAAGAAATTGTTTTATTTGATGATAAGTAACTGTTCAAACAGAAAGTGGGCTTGGAATCTATTGTTATTGAGAAGAATGAGTGGCTAATGCTAATTCAAAGCTTTGAAATGGTAGCTGAAATTGAAAACTTCCATGCTGCTGCCTTTTTTGCCTAATCCATCAAAACTCTTGACAATATCTAGACTTTTTAATATGTGTTCATGAGGGATGCTGATGACCCAGCATTTTCTACCACATTGGTCCTACTGGGTGGCAGTTCAGCATCCCTCAAGTTAAATTTTAGCAACATCTGGCATATCCAGATTGTTTACTGCTGTCCAAAGTACACCATTTGTGCTTCAGAGCAATATGTACCACTGGAAATAGGCAATCAGCATCTTGACACACTGATCATTTGCTTCATGAAACATCACCCTGATTTTGATTGGAAACACACTAGTGGACCTAATGAACTTTCTTAATAGGTCTGATTCATCTGTTCATTGTGCAGTTTTGGAACTGTTTTACAAAAATAATTACTAGATTTCAGTGAGATTTTAGGGCATTTTGATTGATTGCATATTGAACTTAGGCTGCAGTATTTCAGATCTAAATGAGGAAAGTCTAGTTCAACTTTATACCATTACATAGAACTGGACAGAAAGATACACTACAGTTGTTACATGCAGTAATCTAGGTTTTATTGTTGCTGTTGGTTATCATATAATTAAAAAAATAGACATTAATGGAAATTATTAGGAAAAGCCATAAAACCCATAAATATCCCATCATGTAAAATTCTCAGTGAGCACATTAAGTAATGCAAGATAGTGCTAAGAAATTCCTGCCCGCTTATCTGAAAAGATCTTGCTTCAATCTATTTTTTATTTCTCTGGTGAATGTGCCCTTGATTCTTGTGTCACTTTTGCTGTTTAGCCATCTGTATATTTTCACAATATATATCTAACCCCTGCTCAAATATATTACACACATGCAGGCACGCACACCCCCCACATACATACACACACAAAATTCCTAAGGAACAATTTTCTGAATGAGTTCCAGAAAGAGAAATGAAATCTTACCTGCTAATTAATTTTGAACAATGAAATAGACGTGAATCTACTGCTTCCTATCTTACCCACTCAAAGACTGTTTATATCTCAGGCTCCTTTCTTTACCACAAAAGTGAAATTGAATCTGGAAGTATTTTTCCAACTATCCAAACTTTTCTGCAATTATGAGAAACATTACGTTACCTCCCGTTACAGTAGTATAAACTCTTATGCAAGCATTAGCAATTATTTTCCTTTATCAGAACAACAGTTGGCATGCAAAAACACTTGGCATGATTTCTATAGGTAAAAATCATAAAAAGAGAAATTGACTTGATTCAAATATTAATAGGGAGTTACCCAATATCCACTTATTAAATCGGTCCACAAACCGGAGCACACATGTAAGAAATCTGAGACATGATTTTCAGATCTAAATTTCCCAATGTGCATCTGTACATAAAAATGTCTGTACATAAAAATGTGATGAAAATACATATTCTCAGTGATTTATATAACAAACAATCACTTACAAAAAGTGTGTGCGCTAAGGAAAATATTCACATTTGTGATTCATATTTGAATAAATAAAATGCACGCACAAATGCATACAAGATCTCATGTAAACCTTTTCTTGTTAAGTTCCTGGTTGTGGAAATGGGCATGGTAAAATGACTCGAAAATAGGAATTTGAGAAAACCCAAAGACACTGAAAAAACTTTTGAATAGGCCCTGTATTACATTGAAAGTCTGCATTACCTGAACTAAGGTGTACTGAAGATTGCCCATTCTAGTCAGTCTATCTTGTTTCTTTGCCTTTTAATTCCATGTATACCATCCCACAAGAAATGAAATCATTCTGACAGCTTTAAATACAAATCTTAATTTGGATTTAATTCTACGGGAACTGCTAATGTGTCCTGGGAATTCAAATCAATATAAAATCATTATTAATCTTTACAGATAATACAGTAGGTAGTAATATTAACTTGAAAAGAAAAAAATCTTCTGGGTTGTTGAGGTTTTTTAAATCTTAATAATCAATGGGATCTTGAAATAACTTCAGAATGACATTTTTATACAAGCCAGAAACAATATTTATGGATAGGTAATCCTTCAAGAGATTAGCACTTTTTTTTTTAATTGGACATCAGTTATATAATTTCTGCAGAATAAGACTTCTGGATAAGCATCTTTTGTTGGTGTTGTTTCTGCTTTGTTAACTTACAGGACATAGTTTGCCTTTTTATGTAATGATAGTTGATGTACAAATCCTTAGCCAACTTTATCAAAGCTGATTTATAAATGAGTGTTGATGGGGCATTGTTTTTACATTTTGTTGTTAGGATATCAAGTGACCTGAGTTTGAAATCTCTGTGTTTGTACATATTTTTGCTGAACCTTCCATTTTGTTAAATAATTACTTTGTTAAATATGCATAAATATTTTAAGTATTTTAATGTTTTTGAAAACTCTGTTTCTATTCTTTTCCTTAAAATAGCTATCACTACATATATATTTCATTACATTATTTCCTGTAAATCATTAATGAAAAACTAACACACTGTACTGTCATATTATCATGTTTCTTCAGATACGATTATTTTCATATAATACAAAAGCATCCAGTTATGTATATCTTTAAGCAAAATAATTCTGACTGTGGAATTTAAGTACTATTATATACACATATGACACTATTTTAAAAACATGGATCATTTTTCATACAGAAATCCACTGAACTGAGGATACGTTTTCTCCTTTCTCAAAGCTTTACAAAATTGGAATTGTAGTCAAATCTAATGGATATTCAGTTGACCAGTATATTTTATCATGAATTATGGGACAACTCTTTGACTCCATTCCAAGAAAATACCAATATACTCTGCATTAATTTTGGAATGAGATAGTTTGGCGTTAGCTTTATGCATTTCTGTATTGTTTGTATATGATGTAAATATTTTCCTTTTTAAAATGTTTACTTTTTATTATTTCTTCTGCCAGTTTAAATGCAACCACTTTAAAAAAATAAAAATAAAGTGTGGATTCTCTTCCAAAACATTCCTTCTCAAGTTTCCTTTCATACCTCTGTTTTACCTTATAAAGTAATTGCATTTTACTATTTGCGCGCCAGCTGCACTGAAAATTTTTCATGAAACCTAATAACAAATACTTCCTAAGCAATCGGTGGTGTGCAGTACAGGTAAAAATGCAACTTCTACATAAAAATATTATCTATAATTCTGCAGAAATGTTTTGTGAAAAAGCCTCTCCTAGTGTCTCATGCAAGCCTCAACCAAACCCAGTTATGTTCTGCTTTTCGAGATAAGTACTAGCACTTGTTACACCCAATTTCATTAAACCCACACTTCGTTGAAATTATACCATACATTTTAGCCCAGGGGTGTCCGAATTTGGCAATTTAAAGACTTGTGGACTTCAACTCCTAGAATTCCCCAGCCAGTCATTGGCTGGGGAATTCTAGGAGCTGAAGTCCACAAATTTTAAAGTTGCCAAATTTGGAGAGCCCTGTTTTAGCCTTTAAATAGGAGAGTTAGGTTCACTGACCCAGAGCAAAATTTCACTTGCATTAGCACATCCGAAATACAGAAGCACCACGGGAGAATCGCAGGCTCCCCTTTTCCATCCTTTTCAGTCTGCTTGACTTTCCTTCCTTCAGTCGAGCTCTCTCTGCGCCCGTCGTCCTTATCCAGCCTTCCATTTCCTTCAATGCACTGAGGATCGACTCCCGGGGAGAAGGTGCAATATCCCCTTGTAGGCTAGGGGTAAGGCTAAAGCGGAAAAGGGAGCGAGACATTGCGGACGCGGCCCACCCCCAAAAAGCAGAAACTGGACCGTCCAGTTTCCAGCAAGTGGCTTTGCCCGCTGGCCCCATCGGCAAAGGGACGCGCTCGACCGCAGCACGGAAAGCCACTTCCACAATTGCTGCTGACTGCGCCTGCGCAGGTACTGGATTTCGCGTGGACAGCGGCAAGAGGGTTGTGGAAAACATTGGGGTGATGGTCACGTTTCCACGATTGCTGCTGGTTTCCTTTTAGGTTTCGGGGTCCTATTGAGAAGAAGAAGACGAGATCGATTCTGGTCTGCATTTTCTGGCTGATAGAAGAATCTGCTGCTTGTTACTACAGTCATCTGTTAACTTGGGTTTGACCTAGCAATCATACGGCAATGTGAAAGCACAGAAAAGAATGAGAAACGTTTGTAAATACTGAAAGCTGATTCTTTGAAGCAGTGTTTCTCAATCTTGGCATTTTGACGTGTGGACTTCAACTCCCAGAATTCCCCAGAATGCATTTACCCCCTCCCCAAGCAGGGGAATTCTGGGAGTTGAAGTTCACGCATCTTGAAATTGCCAAGGTTAGGCAATATTGATTTAAATAAATCTTTCCAAGTATTAAGCTTCATTGTTCTTCATAAATTCAAACAATGAAAAACAGCTGCACTCCGACTTCAACTGAGCAGGAACCAAATATCAGCAGATTGGGGTAAAGCAAGAAGCAGATGTTAATAATATATACACTTTTTCATTACTGCATAACAGGCAGTGCACTACTGTACTGTAATGTTTCATAATATTCACCATCATTTACTGATGAAGTCATATATTTATAAGGACCATTGGAAGGTAAAATCACATTCTTTTGGAATTGCTATTAATTTCATTTAGATCTGAGTAGAAATCCCAGTGATATTGGCTTTGTAATGCTTGCATTTGAATTCACAGAGACATACCTATAATCTGGCATAAGAATTTAAGTCTTGGAATGATAACAAGTTCCAGGTTGTATGCCTTTCTCCACCATAGAACTTCAGTAGTTGACTTTAGTCATTTATTCTCTCTCAGCCCAGTCTACCTTGCAGTTGTTGTGGGGGTGGGGGAATAAAAAGAATGCCCTATCTACACTGTCTTGTAATCTGTTACAAAAGGTAGGATATAAATATAATAAAATGAAAAAAATAGCATCTACACTCACTGTACTGGTAAAGACTTATCTGGGAGGAATTTGATATTTACACTTATAAATATAGCAAATAGAATAATTCAGAAATGAATGTAAGCTTTGGAAACAAATCAGATTCCAGTCTTACACTCAGTGCACTAATACAGTGATATACATTTTTATTTGGTTTATATTTCCTAGCCCAACATTTTTGCTCTGTTCTTCAAATCAAATTCATTGGGGGGGGAGCAGTCTTAAAATGCAAATATGGAAGTGGGAAGTTGCTGATCATAATAAAAGAAAAATACACAAGGTGTGTGCTAGAGACAACACCATAGAAAATACATTTGTGAAGGTGATTCCAGAAGAAATTGAATTAAGAACAACTACTGAGGGCACATTTCCTTGCCATGCTCTAATGCATTTCTGCATTCATTAGAAAATTGAACTCTGCAGGGTGCAGGACTCATGCAAAAGCCAAGGAATCTTTGCTCATCTTTGCACTTTTTTGTCATATGGGGTGATATAAACATGACAAGGGCAACACCAATGACATATTGGTGTCATCTGATGCTCCAGTAGAAAAGTCATTAAGCTGATACTCAGTTATTTTTTAAAATATTGTGGGTTGTGAAGGCAAAATATTGGAGTTTACCTCTGTTTCGGGTGAAACTTCTACTATGCTGTGTTGGCTGTAATGAAGAGGATGCTGAAATTGTTTCCAATTTTACCTCTCGTTAGAACAGGTCCAACTGCCATTCTTGAATTCTTTAAGGAGGACTTTTTCAGTAAATTCTGCTCCTGAATTCTTCACTGTCAGTCCTCTGTGATCAATAACACAATGAAATCACTTCTCCCCAATGTAATTGTTGTAGCTATGAAACTAAGAAAATTTAAATAAAGTTTAAAGATTGATTTAAAAAAAAAAAAGATATTTCAAATTATGGAAATTCAGGAGTCTTCTAAAATAGCAATCAGCACCAGAGGCAGGCTATTTTTTTTCTTTACAAATGGTTTCAGAATGCCCTACAGTATTATTTTCTCTTGATTCATATTTTTCCTTATTATTCTTTATGAATAACAGCATAGTGCTTTATAACTCTTATCTCATGCATTCTTGCAATCCATATTCAAATGCCATTTAATAATTGTCAATATCAATGTCAAATATCAAAACCCATTTGTCTGAAATGATATAGGGTTTCCTGTTTGAGCAGGGGGCTAGACTACTAAGGTCCCTTCCAGCTCTGTTATTCTGTTATTTCAGACAAATGGTTGTCCAATCTCTTCTTTAAAACCTCCAGTATCGGAGCACCACAATTTCTGGAGGGTAGTATTATGATTATTAAAATTATTAATAAGTGTGATGAATATAGAATAGCAGCAATTATACACTATACTAAAAGTTAAAAAAAATGTACTGAGAGTGACTGCATGAATAGCTATGTATCTAACATTCAAATATTTAACTGAGTAAACAGTTGAACACATGGCCAGTTATTATCCACAAAAAATCTGGACATTAATAAAAATAGTTTTATTATAACCAATTACCAACTGGGCATTTAAAGGTTTTAGAAAATAATCAAGTCGCAACCAAATTAACATGACTATAGAAATAAAACTATATCATCCACTTATAGTAAAATTGCTTTATTGGATATTTGGAGAACCTGAAAAAAGGCCTATGATTAAAAAGGCTGGAGCTAGCCCACATCAAATGTACTCCTTTGGCAACAAAAATATAATTAATTTTCTTTCCATTAACATTACATTGGAATTCACCTGAATAAATAACAACACTTTATGTATAGAAATAATAGATAATTTGGGGTTCAAATCAGATCAGATCTACAGATACAAGAAGCTTTGTAGTACTTATGTATCAGGTGAATCAAATTACTATTACTAGCCCATTTTATGAAAACACCTTATTCTTCATATATAAACTTCAATTCGTCCACTTTGTTGATTTCTTTATTTATTAAGTTTGCTTAATAAAATGTAAGCAGTAAACTGTTAGTCGTCGTCATCCTCTAATAGTTCTATAATTATTTGGCGACAGTCACTTCCATAGATAGGTCACAATTCAGGGATAGTATCAGACTGAAAGTAAGCTTTCCATAAAAAAGCAATGTAGAGCCAAGGATTTAATAACACATTCAATGAATTAACTACTGTATATGGAAAATTGTATTCATTGCCTTGCATTCATTTATTTAAGAAATTTGTAGCTACATTTCTTAATTTAAATTCTATCAACAATATCTGCCATTTCTTTCTCATGGTGGACTAATTTAGAGCCATTGAAGTTGCAACTATAACTTAGTTCTAGAAGGAAAAATTTAACTTTTATAATTCTGGTAAGCATACTACAACCTCTTCTTTTAAGAGCAGCACATTTAACATAAAACTAGTTATGAGAATATGATAACATGATGGCTGTTTTAGCAACTAAGAAATATAAAACTGAATGTAATGCATTTTCTAGTGCGCTGTTATGTGATTAATCTTTTAAATGAAACAGCTTTGCCAACAATATTGTTATGGATTGCAGATATTAGAACTCAAAGCTGAGTAGCTCAAGATATCTAATACAGACAGCCCTCAACTTGTGACCACAATTGAGCCTAAAAAATTGCTGCTAAGTGAGAAATTTGTTAAGTGAGTTTTGTCCCATTTTACGACTTTTTGTGCCACATTTGTTAAGTGAATCACTGCAGTTGCTAAATTAGTAACATAGTTGTTAAGTGAATCTGCTTGCCAGAAGTGACTTTGCTTGTCAGAAGGTTGCAAAAGGTGATCAGATGACCCCAGGACACTGCAACCATCATAAATGTGAGTCAGTTGTCAAGCATCCAAATGTAAATCAAGTAATCATGGGGATGCTCCAACGGTCAGAATTGTGAAAAAGTAATGTCACTTTTTTCAATGCTGTTGTAACTTTGAACGATCACTAAGTGAACTGTTGTAAGTCAAGGACTACCCGTACAATGGAGGCATCTCAAAAATTATTCTTCCATCTACTGCTACTGCAAAAACCTTATCCTGTGTCAGTATTCAATCATTCATTTCTTTCCAGCTTTGACCTGATGGACATCAGTACCATAGGTTGTCAGTCACCATTTTTTTAAGTTTTTGAAAAATTATGCTTGCATCACCAGTTAGAGATCTAGACACTTTGTCCCTTGTATTTGATTTTTCCAAGCATCAGGTTCTTCTCTAAGGATTTTTACTTCAAATGATCTCTTCAACATATTTCATGTTTTAGATTTATTGTTAGTTCTTCCAGTGAGTTTAATTTCATCTGATAATTAGTTGTTCTTGCAGGCCTGTATTCTCCATAATTTTCTCCAGCATGCCAATTCAAAGACATCAGTTTTTCTTCATTTAGCCTTGCTGAAATTCAGTTTCCCCATCAGTGTTACAGCTTGGAAAACTACTATCTTGACAATAACTGTATTAATGTGATGTTTAATGCTTCAATACTTTGTTTAAAACTGTCAAAGTATGACTAGCAGATGTCTCCACTTCATGGTTACAGGTACAATTGCTGTGATTTTTTCAGTCTAAGAATATAAAGCCTGTTATCACACCAAAGAGGTATTATTAACACATGAGGTTGTTATTTCTCCTATCAGCTTTTAATTCTAATGTATACTTCAAGTCCACCATTTTTTCATGGAATGTTTGGACTTGATCACAAATTGATTTCCAACAGCTTGGATTTAGCAGCTATCAGAGTACACTTCAAAAAATTTCCAAGGATGACGGATGTCCTTCTGATGGAAGAAGTTTTCAAGTTGCTTTAGTGTGAACAGAACATTTGTTCCTGATATGCCCTAGGAATTGGGTCCTTGGCTAGATGTACTGTATGCAAATTTCCCCATCCATAAATCATTCATGCAGGGGACAGTCAGGTTTGAGTAGTCTATGTCCAGACCAAAATATGTTGGGAAAAAAGCAGTGTGTCTAAGAGAAATAAAGAAAGCACCAGAAAACTGGGGTGAAGTGTTGATTGGCAGGTTGGATGTGCCATGCTTGAATAAAGGGCAATGACCAAGGGGAGATTTACTTTAACCACTGCCCTTGAATTCTAGCAGTGGAGCAATTGCACTGCCTTCCTCATCTTCCTAGTATCTTGTGCTTCTTGTCTGCAGGTTAACACAGGTGATATACAATTAGAGGAGCACCCAAAGGTTACAAAAGGCAACTGGACTTTCCTGGGGTTTTTTTTTCTCTTGAAAACATTTCGCTTCTCAGCCAAGAAGCTTCTTCAATTCTTGCTCTTCTTCAGAACTGAAGAAGCTTCTTGGATGAGAAGTAAAACATTTTCAAGAGAAAACAAAACAAGGAAGTTCAGTTGCCTTTGAAAAGCACCTTTGAGACAACCACGACCCGGATGATTGAGAACCTCCACAGGAAGGGGCAATACATATCAGCCTTGCCTAAAATTTGTCCAGATTTTTTAAGCAAAATCTAGATCAACCCAAATATTACAATTTCATTTCAACCTCGCTTACTAAATTGCCCATGCTGTGCTATTTCTATTAAAACCGCAGGCCACATTGTTTTACAATACTAAATTTACAGGGATATGCATTTTCATCTCATAATCCCTCTGATAATAAAATTCTAAGGCCACTCAGAAGTGTTTTATTTGGATTATTTATTCTCAAACAGGTACAAATCTTGCAAAATGTTGCTATATTTCAAAAATTTGGCAGGTACTGCTAAGTTAATGTCAGAATGATTCACTACTGTTATTTACCTTGTGCTTTGCTATCTTATGTCAATTGGGCAATTACTGTAATAAAGAATAGCTCTCCTATTTATCTAATTCATGGTCATTTGATCATTGAAATGTTGTTCTCAATTCCTGTGCTATAATTCTCCAAGTGTATCCTAAGATACCCATGTCAAAATACAAGCTTCTTATATTTGTGAAAACCTTGCACCAAGCAAATATGTACAAAGTAAGATACTGAACTAGTAGAAAAAGCGGTTGTGGGGTATGGTATAAAATTTTGTATCCCAAAATGACATTAAAATTTGTAAAACAAAACATGTTCATACATTTTAGAGCCTTGTTCTACTACATTACTCAAATTTGATTTCTTTCTTGACTCATTCTATGAACAGGGAAAGCATCTTCTACAACTGAATTTCTAATCCACACGGTAATCACTATAGCAGAGAAAGTGATATAACACATGACAGCACTACAAATTTTATTAACAGTTTTTGTTATTGTTTATTTTTATTTACAGGCTGGCAAACTCCCAAAAGGCTTACAAGAACCAATATACAAGATTCAATTAACAAGAAAAGCAAAGTGTTCAAAACAAGACCAAAACAAAGCAAGCAAAAGGAGATTCCACAAACATCCTCTCCCCAAGGCAACCGGAAATGTAATAATTTCCTAAATTACAGCAGGATGGGAGCCACATCACTCTTGGGGGACATTCCAGAGGCTTAGGTTGCACACAGTAGACTTGCATATGTTAAAAGTTCATCCTAGATTTGTGTATCTTTCACCAGCATAATGCATCCGATCTTGTTTGGATAAGTTGGATGGAGATGTAGGATAACCATCAAAATGGTAAATAAGAACATTGTTTTATTAGATTCTAAACCTGCTCAACTCTAGAATGACTCTGAGCAACTTACAATAAACATAGAAAGCAAATTCCAGATGTACAAAACTGACATAGATTTTTTAGGTTGTTGGTTGATTAAGTATCATTTCTCCCCTACTAGTTGTACTTTAGTACAATTGCGTTTTTAAGTTTGTAAAACATGGAATAGAATCAAACTGTGTAAACTCTTCAAGAGGATTGCAGTCTGCTAAAATATAAGCAAAAAAGCTAGTACGCAGACAAGGAAAAGCAAGTCTTCATCTGTGTTCCTCTGCACTGTGAAGCACTTTAAGATTTGCACAGGCCTAATAAGCATTGTTACATGTCCAATAAGGAATTATTGTAACAGAGTTTAAAGTATGTGCCTGTAGCTATCGCTGTAAAAGCATGAAACTCAGAAATCTGTTGGAACTAAGTAAGTTCTTGTAACTAACCCAAAAGTACACCCAATTACAGACAAACCTTTCTGTTCTTCTACGTACACATTAACCCAAAATTTGAATTATCTTAGAACGAATATTACTTCGTTTGTAAACTGTAATTTGCAAATACTCAGAAATGAGGTAGAAAGAAAAGATTTCTTTTCATACTTGCAATAAATAAGAATGAGCAAAGCTGTTTTTCTGAATGAGTTCTGCGGCTGGAAGAGGACTCATACAGCATCAGTAAAGAACGCATTCATTGCTCTAAGCGCGTCTCTAAACCTAAGAGACCTCCAGTCCGTTGGGTAATGTTTGTAGCATCCCAAAATCACCGCCCGAGATTCCGGAACTAACCAACCCCATTTGTTCGGGTCAGGCTTTCTTCGAGGTAGTAAGCAGCTTCTTGGGAGCCGCGGCCAAGAAGCGAGAACCAGCCTCGACGGAGAGAAGGGAGATCGCATCGCGGCGGGTGGCTGGGTCTCTGCCAGGCAGCCATTGCAGCGAAGGGCAAGATGAAGCCCGCTGTTCTCCGCATCGCCCCTGGGCTGGCGGCTTCGGCCACCTGGCCCCCTTCGCGGCTCTGCCCACACAGCCACGGGAGAGTTATATACCAGGGCTGGCGGCGGGGGCGCTCCGAAGACCGCGCTGCCGTGACTCCTCCTAGAGGTGGTATGTGGAGAAAGATCCCCCCTCCCGCCCCGCTCGCCACCGCTTCCTACCACCGGCCTCCAGAGCTGCCGCCATTGAAACCATACAATACAGGCGGCGAACGGGGAGCAGGCAGCGCGAGGCGGCGCCGCAGGAGCGAAGCGGCAGGCGGAAGAGGAGGAGGAGGAGGAGGGGGCCGCCGCCGGGCAGGTGATCTATGGGGCGGGGCGGGGGCGGCGGGGAGCGAAGAAAGACCCGCCAGCGGCGGACGCGGCTGATGCGCAGCGACGACG
>JANHFL010003024.1:9988-29288 GCA_032468155.1 Oxyrhabdium leporinum
ACTGCTAGGTAAAGCCATTGCTGCTATAGATGTAGTCCACATTTTTGGTGCTTAAGTTTGACATATGGAACTTTCTAGGCAGCTTGTGGTCTTGACACTTTGATGCCTGATTAAAACAATCATCATTGTTCTCCTTTATATCTAATTTGACACTCTCATTCAGAAAATAGAATAATAAAAACAAAATATCATCCATGCAATTTGGCTTACTAAATAAGGATTCAGAAAGTGCATGTTATGTTCGATTTTGATCTTTCTTAAATTTTGGTCTCTCTCAACTTTTTTATTCAGGATTAAGCAGGCTAGAACAAGTGCCATCTCATATTGCACTGGCACATTGCCAATGCTACTGTCCTGGGGAGATTGTTAAGGTATTTCCTTGCTTTCTAAAGAGAGTGAGGGTTTGTTTGCGTGGGAGAGAATATATTAACACTGAAGCCTAGCAAGACAGATAGCTCTGTCTATCAGGTTGCTCAAACAATTCCAGTGGTGATTTGATGTGGAACACTATCTATGAAAGAATAGGTATGTAACTTGAGAGTTCTCCTTTACTACCTGAAGCATATTATACCTGTTATATTTTATATGCCTTTACATAAGGTTTCTATAAGCTGCCATGCCCAATTTAAAATGTTGTGTACATTTAAAATGTTGTTTATGTTTTTTCACTATGCTACCTTGAGTACCATATCTGCCTGATCTTGTTGGAAAAAATAACTATGGTCCCCTGTTTAGAGGGGAAAATATTAAATTATTGCTTTATAATTCCCTGGATTGGCTTTGCATTACTCCCTTGACCATTCCCAAATTTACTTGCCTGAAGATGGAATTCTACCAGAAGATGCTTTAGAAACTCTAAACAAGATCCAAATCTGCAAGTGATTTAAGGCATTTCCATAATTTTCATAAAATTATAAAGATGAGTTCATGTATATAATTCAGACTTACATTACAGTCCTCGGAATGGGGCGGTATATAAATTTAATAAATAATAATAATAATAATAATAATTAATAAATTAGAAACCTAAAATCTAATCTGTCCTGTGCTAACTGAAATATACTTTTGTTTTTGCTTATGTGTATCAAATAATTCTTCCTCTCTGCTTTTTTGCATATCTAATCACACACACACACATATACAGTGTGTGTGTTATGTATGTATGTACAAACACACACAGATATGGTAACTAAGTATTAAAGTTATACTGCATTATTTTCATAATTGATTTGTGAACCTATGGAATAGTACCATACTTAAGACATTTATAGCTAAGAATGCCATGACTTTTCTTGACTTTATGTGCTTTGTGAAATGAGAAAAGTTATGCCATATATGCAGAACAAGCTACACCACACTCTGAACTACCCAGGATCTGTTAGAAAGAGATAAGAATTTGGATGAAAATAGATTGGCAAATAAAACTGAAGGCTTCAGCAGGGCCTTCAGTGACAAAAACAACATTTTAGAATTAGTACATGGTGATAAATTTTATAGCTCTACTGGGTACCATAATATTTAAATATTTTAAAATATTTAATGTAAAAACTTCTTAGGCTTAATTTTAAGATATAGTAGATTTTTGAGAAAGTTTTTACAGATCATGATTCTTTAGCCAATTCTGTAGTTCTTTGACAAAGCAACTCAGCTATAATTTTAATTGAAAGCCACATATTGTTTCTAAGTTCCTCTGTGAGTAATAAGTTTATGCACCAGTAAATAGGGCAAATGGGTATTGTATTGGTTTTTAAAAAATGGAGAGAGATTATACAAGGAACAAGGGTAGTATTACTGTGCTTGAAAGAAATAGTTTGTGAAATCTAAAATAAGGATATTCTTTTTGGAAAGAGAAATACAGCAATATTTTATTATTCCCATTTGTATATTACTATTTAAAGCCTACATTTTTCGTATGCATTCCCAGTTTTAGAATTTATTGAGTCTGTATATTAAAACAAACGCTATAAACAAAATGATTATTAGCGTGTAATGTAGCTGGTTGGAATGGGTACACTTTTCAGTTCAGATTGTAATTAGCTATCTAAGTGGTTTAGCCACTTTATACTACCATATTTCAGTATAACGTGAAAAATTTACTAATTGTTGTTTTGTGAAATTATGTAAATTATACAAAAAATATAACAACCAAAGGGGATAAAAGTGGGCATTCTTATGCTACACATGGAGATCTCTTCTCTTCTTGTTTCCCTACATAAACATTTTTTCACTATTAGAGTCACAAATGTTTTGTTTATACATACACTAATATCAGCTCCTTTATTCTTACATTAATCCATTTCACTTTGTTGCTTCCATTCTAATCTGAAACTATTCCCTTTGCAACATTTTTTAATTAGTACATGGTGATAAATTTTATAGCTCCAGTGGGTACCATAAGCTTCACATCTAGAAACTTCAACTTGGTTTCTGTTAAAGTATACAGCGCTGTCAGAGCAATTAATACTCTAAAAAATAGCAAAATAGTTTTATACACCAGAAAAGGAGTAGGTCAGACAAGAGTAATATAAATATTTGTCTACAAAGGTAAGCAAGATAGCTAGTGTGTCAGCACTACTTTCTAATGTTCTTCTTTTGTCTAGACTTCCGGAAGCCTTATTCTACATTGTTTGATATGTTTGGGAATATGTTATTTAACTTCCTTTTACTTTTTGATTTAGGAATTAAAAATTATTCCAACTGGCCTACTATTCCTCAAGTCTACCTCAATGGTGAATTTGTGGGAGGTTGCGACATACTACTCCAGATGCATCAAAGTGGAGACCTAGTGGAAGAGCTTAAGAAATTAGGAATTCAATCTGCACTTCTGGAATCTGAGAAAGACCATGGCAAAAAATAAAATTACTGTGACTTTGGCAAAAACATCTTTTGATAATTGGTATCGGAAAAGCCTTCTCTAGTTTAAAAAACAACAGGTTTTGAATTAATGAGGTTTATCATTAAGCATTCTGTTGTCTGTTGCACAGTATGATCAACTGGTATATGAATATTTTTATTTTTGTCACCCATTTATAATACTATCAAAGTAAAAAAAAGTAATTCACTTCTATTTTGCACTGCTTTGTATTTGATTAGTTATTTTTTAGTTGCCTTTATGCTACAAATTTATTCCACTAGTTGGGATTATTTGTCTTTAAAAAAAAATCTTCATGAAACACTTCCTTGAGTTAGTTCTGTGGACTTTGGGATATTTAATTGTGTTTTTTTTCACATTGCAGATGGTTTAACTTCTTTACAGAAACACCTGATGATATTGGTGCTCTTCCAACTTGTTAAAGAAGCAACTTTTAACATACACATGATGATTCGTTGGGAGGCTAGGTTGTCTTCTCTCATCTTTTCTTTATTTTAACCTAATTATTCATATTAATAGTATTGACATTGTTTCTATTAAGAGATAATGTACAAAAAGTTGATAGCAATATTTCAATTGAAAGGAAACCAGGCAATTTGTTAAGATTTCCAGAACCAAGAATTAAGAGTGCAGATAACAGTTCATAAATATTTGAGTTTAACGTTTGTCGTCTCCCCCGCTATTTTTATCTGATAGGTTAGTGGTTATAGACTCTTTGCCTTATATTATCTCACTACTATTAAGAGCGATAGATTACTCCTTCATTTTGACAATAAAAAATACTTAGGTTTTAAAAACAACTTTGAGTGTTGTATTAATGTGCTGACTATAAGTGGAAAAAGTTAAAGACGTTAAAGATAAAAGGAAAAAACAACCTCTTTAAACAACTTCAAAAGTTTGATTTTGCTAGCTTAGTTTTCACTTTTAATAACTGAAGCGGGAATAGAAAGAAATGTTTAGAATTGATTTTCATTCCAAGGGGAAAACATCCTGAAGTAAACTCACTAAGTAAACTCAAGATAATGGTGGAGGCTTATCAATTATTTCACTATTCTTATCCCACCTTTCTCTAGTTTGCTTAAAACAGTGCTACTGGAAGAATAACTCTTATTGAACTCAGCATGATTTTCCTGAGTTAATACATAAACGGGATTATGGCTATTAATGCCGCATGTTCATTGATGTATTCTTGGGAATAAGAATTAAAAATGTAACTAATGGTGAGAAACACTTCATTTTTTTTTAATTTGGAAAACCATTTGCTAAACACATGTCCTTGATACATATTGGAACTCTATGTTGCTTAAAGCAAATATATAGTACTTTTAACTAGAGCTTTTATTGTGATAATCAGCCTATGTTTATATATATACAATAACACTAGTAAATACATTAAAATACATTAACTGTTTATTTTGTTAGAAAGTAACAAAACCATTATTTTGTTGCCCAAATGTTTTAATGGGAGTTGGTTGTTGTTGACAGGTTTTGAAATAAAAGCTTCTACCCAAAAGACTGCTTCAAATAATTATGTTAACTTTACTTTTCTTTATTTTCAATTTAAAGCAAGAGGATTCATTTTGGAATTAAAAGTGTTATCTTTGAATTTCTGCATTAGTACACAAACTACTTGAATACTGGTTGAAAAATAGTTTTTAGTTTGAAGATTCTGAAATTGTGACAAACACACATAGAAACATGTTTTCAAAAACATCTATTCTGTTTGCATAAATATTTAGGCTAAAAATATTTTGAGATAGAAGTTGGATACAAGGCCCACCCGTTTATGCACAGCCCTTAAGGTGTCCCACTTTTGGGTGTTCTATAGAAATTGAACATGTTGATAATTTATTACACCACATATGTTTACTGTAAAGTTTATATATTTGTGAAACCCCACATAGCTGGACAAGTTCAAGAAGGTAGGAACTATACAGACTTAAATATGATATCCTGAATGTTGGTAAAATACAGTCTTGAAAAGTGTAAGTGAATTATCAACCCTCACTCATGTTAGCCAGCTCATTAAGGTGGCATCTCCTTGAATAGTTTGAAATGTTTCTTCCTAGGTTTCCTATCTGAGCTGAGTTGTTATTTAAAAGGTAAGTTACCAAGAGCCTAAATCTCGACTACTTATATGTAATATATCTTCCATGAATTTACTAATTTTACCACAGTGCCTCACAAAGTTCAGGTCTGCTGTTTGTGGCTATTGCTCAATATTATTTATATAAATACTCTCTTTTATGGACGATATTTATTTGAATCATGTTTTATTTATGTAGTTTGTAACTCACCCAGATCAGGCTTATAATGATCATGATTGAAGATAAGAAACTATTCTTTAAACATCATTACTATGATGGAGACAATATCTTATTTGACTTTAAGGATGGTCCTGTTTTATCAGGTAACTGGAGCATAAATTAATGTTTACAAAAGTATGAAGTACCCATTTTATATAATGTGTGCCAGTTTAATACATTCAAATAATGATTTCAAAAAACAACATAAAGCATTATCTGATCATGTCCACCATTGGAATTCAACTATGCTACTTATGATCCTAATGACAATATACAGCATAGCTAATGTGACCAATAGTGTTGAGATGATACGAAAGCCATATTTTTATTTATTAAGTTTGCATACCCTCTGATTCTCAAAGACACTCAGCAGTTCACAATCAAATTACAATAAAACTTTTTAAAAGGTGT
Organism: Oxyrhabdium leporinum; assembly: GCA_032468155.1. Classification (NCBI taxonomy): domain Eukaryota; kingdom Metazoa; phylum Chordata; class Lepidosauria; order Squamata; family Cyclocoridae; genus Oxyrhabdium; species Oxyrhabdium leporinum. The sequence continues at coordinate 15,578 of JANHFL010003024.1, forward strand.
CAAGCATACCTTGCAGATGGCTGGGTGAAGAGCCAGCTCTTAATGGCTCTTCTAAACAATTGAATGTGTTTCATCAAAATTTCAAGGAGAACCTCATTCCAAAAGGTAAGCACGACTACAGGAAAGGCAATTTCTGGAGTTCTGAGAGGTGACATTATGTAATCAAAGGAAACTGGAGCATACAAATCTTGCAGGATCAAAACTCTGTCATGTTTTGTCACTTTTTAAATTTTTTCAGTTTTCACAACTTTTCTCAGTTGTGTGTGGATAGTAGGTGATGTCTTTTCCCCAAGGATTTAAGACATGGGTGGGCCTATGCTGTCAACCACCAATGGTTCAGTGAACTAGGCATATTCCGCACCCATTTCGACACATAGCTTATTTAATTTCTAATCACAGTATCTAAACACAACTAGTTGAACAAAGAAAAAGATGAGAAGAGTCACCTTTCAAATGGTAATGATAATTTTTATTTTTTTTTACTTTAAAAATGCATAGTAAAAGGCAAAGTACAATTCCAAGTAAATAATTACACATTTTTTTAAAAATGGAAAAATTATAATCATCTGAAAATTAAAGCTATTGAGTTGGTTAATCCTAGACATTTTTCTGCTTGAAGCAAAAGATGGTAATCCTCCAGTCAATGCACAAAATATTGAATATTGTATGGTACAGTATCCTCTACTATTGTATCTGACAATAGTCTTGTTTCTGTGGCAAAGGCAGTTCAGTGATACACATAACTGTCCAGTGTGCAACCTCATGTGCAAAGGTACATTGCTTTTTATTCTTTCTAGGGAATGAAATGATGATGATGTCATAAACAATCAAGGATTCAGGTAGATAATCAGAATTTAACAAATGATCTGAATAATCAGGCTGCTAATAAAATTGTAACAGTTTACAAGAAGTAAATCCTGAGATAAGATTATACAAAAGATATTTTCTTTCACAAATAAAGCACACCCAAGTTTACATTCAATACAGAAATAAAAAAAAGTCATGGTAGCCTAACAAAACTATCATAGTAAGAAAAATACAATGTCCATGATGGGAACCTAAAGTACATATAGATACACATTATTTGAATTGCATATACAAACTCATACCTTCACCCTTCCCTTCAAAACATTTGAGTTGTATTTTAGATAACCAAACTTTGTTGATCATTTCAACCAGCTTTATTAATGGCCTTTCTTATATTTCAATGTTCATATGAGCTTTGATAAATATTTTAAACTATTATGTAAATTGTATTTAATTTAAATCCTGAACTTGTTATATGGAAGTATGTCTAACAAACAGTATGTGACTTGCTTTCAAAAATATTAGGGCTGCTATCTGCCTTAATAGCTACATAGCTATCTTAAAAATCCCATGTCACTATATTAATGCAATATTGTGCGAAACTAATGCCTACACATTTGTATCAGTAAATGTGAAATGGTGCATGCCCAGTACATTTTTCTGATTTCTCTGTACAAGCCTAGTTTTTGCTATTGCTTCATGTTCCTCCTCCTGTTTTACAATCGTCCTAAAACTTACTGTCTTACAGTTTCTATTTTGCAATTACAAAAATGCCTTGTTTCTAATGCAAACAAAAGTAAATGTTCAAATAATCATGCTGTGCTTAGTATAAGGAGTGTATGTGTGTGTGTGTGTATATATGTATATGTATATAGTATAAAATTTAAAGCTATTTTTTAAAGATAGGATGTATAGTAAACTAATAATGTTATCAAAAGTATTAAAAGGAAACCATGAAATTAGAAATTTTTTTTATAGGATACAGTTTGCTTCACAAAAGAAACTTTCATTGTCTGCAAAACTGACTAGTAACATTTGGAAGGGAATATGCAAATAAAGAGAAATCCAGAATATATTTTGGTAATAGCTCTTTTATAAGTTCTCTTGGAGTATTACACATATAATAATGCAGAGTTTCCGGACTTACAGGCTTATACCATGCTTGCCTTTCTGGGAAATGTATAAACGATGGTGCTTGTACCCTTTCAAGAACAAAATTGGCATCTTCTTCAAGTCTCCCATAGGATCCTATGAAATCATACTTTATAGCACAGGGTTGACACAGGTTGTAAATTGGCATCCAGTGTTCATTCATTTTTTCTGTTTCTTCATCTATGAGATATCGGAGAAATTCAGAAAAGGTGACATCATCACCCATGCTTTTTCCAGTGTTTTTCCTATACCTTTTTACTATTTCTATACCATATTTTAACTGATATTCTTTAATCTCACCAAATTTATTCCTATAAGCAGACAGAAGTCTTTCCATTGGGTCTCTGACAAACACAAATTTGAAATAGTGGTTTAATCGATAACGAATCTCATCTGGCTTCATGTCATTTAAAAAAACTAAATCCTTTTTGTGATCCATCTTAAGTTTAACATCTACATTCTCCAATACACCATCTAAAACTTTCAAAATTCGTTTCCAGTTGGAGCAAGCCACTTTGGGAACATAACAGTATAAAAAGCGATGTTTGTCACTAACCAGGATATGTTTGAGCACTGTCCTCCTCTGGCCTGCTGATAGATCCCAAATGGTGCGGGGCATGTTTTTTTGTCTGCAAATGGTATGGATTGTCCTATTTCGGATGTCCTGCAGTACTTGATAATCCATATCTCCTGCTGTTCTCCTACTGCCAGTTCTCCAAAACATTTCTTTAGCAGAGGGGTGGAGGGGTGGAGGTTTCATCTCAGCCAAAATTCCCTTCTCAATCATGAGGAGTAAGCCACTAGATGCCACAATTACACCAAACATCAACATGGAAGGCAGTAGCATAGCGTTACTGGTACCACGAGAACGATTCTTGACAGACAAGGTCCGACGCACCGAAGTCACACCCATCTCTTTAGCTCTTGTCACTAAAGAAACAGGGGCTGTGGAAACATGGCCTGGAATCTCAGGTGGTGGCGGCAGAAATTTGAGGCTGAATATGCTATTGCCACTGACGTTGCTTTGGATGGATTGGAGACAAAGGGCCCTGGCTTTGTATCAATAGTAGTGCTGTTGGCAGCCCTCTTAATTAGTCTGGCCCAGTTCAGCTCAAAAGATGTCTTCACTGGAGCAGCAGTAGAGCTCCTAAACTGGTGAGCTGGCATATTCCATGAGACAAAAGAAAGAAAATGGGAGATTCCAGGCTTCTTTCTTTGCGCCTGCAGGGCAGCTGCTGAAAAAGATTGGATGGGCTAATTTTTTTGCAAAATCAGGAAGGGCGGCTGCTGGCAGTGACGGCTTGGCAGGGAGGGCCTATTCCTGCAATTGGAGACTCATTAACCCCTCCTCTTTCTCTTGTAGCTGCAGCATTTGCAGACTTCCTGGGTAGAACATTCAGAGTATAAGCGAACAGGCGAAAGACAACTGCCTCCCTCCTTTCATATGCTTGCCTGCAGAATCCTGGGCAGCAGAGTGCAATGTCAGTCCCAGTTTATTCTAGGCTTTCCAGAGAAAAGAAAGAAAGAGGCAGAGATCAAAACAACTAATGCAGTCTTGGCATAATATCCACAATTTCATAAAAAAGATAATTCACAATAGGGAAGTACAATCATAAATAGGGACAATCCAGTACCTTGAGGAACAAAGATGAATTTTAACAAGTTTTGAGGAAGGCAATCCACAAGATTCTGGATGACTACTGTATTGTATGGAAGCAAAGACAGAAAAGTCTTAACATATGTTGCCACTTAGTGGTCATTTGAATATTTGCAGCCCAGACATGGGAACTTTTAGAATAACACACCTAAGGAAAAACTGGAAATAAATAGAAACAATACAAAAATTGCAGACTAATCAAACTATGATGTCATAATCATTTGGAGAGGGGAAGAAATAATGCAGTATCTCTTTGGTATTGCAGTGTTCAATTTTTATTTTTTGAAGTGAGATCTGTATATTTTAAACAATTTATATGGCCATCCATTTCACTTCTTTGATTGGAGAATAGAAATTTATACTCAGAAATAAACAAAAATTATGCAATTTATCAAAAAAGAAGTATAACCCACAAATTATCATGTGCCAGAGGTCCAAACAAAATTCTTTCATTTTACCAACACTAAAAAGCAATAACCACAATGTTTGCAATTCCTTTCATGCTAAAGCAGAAAATAACATTCCTATAGTTATTTTTTTAAGTTTAACATGGAAATGAACACAATTTTCCATTAAATTAGCCTGCATGTATTGTTTCTCAATTTGGACTTGAAATTTTATGACAATGCACCCTTTTTATTACCTTTACTTCCTGCCTCCTCCTTACAGAAATTGAGCTTTTTAAGCTCCTCAGCCTCTTTATTTCTTTTTCTTCTGTAGGATAGGCCGGGGATACCAGCTATTCAAATCGATCCATCTTTTTTTACAAGATGCCACATCCGGATGCTGCTAGAAAGGCAAGAGAAAAACAAATCAAGCAATCATATCAGATTTCCCAGCAAAGGACAAGGTTTCTTCAAGGTTAATTAAGGGTTAATACCATAGATATGACCCTAAAGCACGTAGAAAGAGGAAGTCTGGGTAGCATAAAAAGTTTTAGATTGCAATTTGATAAAAAAAGAGCAAGGAAGGATAAACAGAAATAATATCTGGAATGCTACACTTGCAATAAGAAAAGAAAGTTCCTTCGGCGTATAAGAAAAATTCCGGCTAGCCAATGGCGATAATTACATACCAAAGATTCCTTCAAAAAAATCTTATCAAAGATTGGTTTTCATTGTGCACGTGATCCAGCAGAGGTTTATGACTGGTTACTTTTAGCGCGTGCTGTGAAGACTTCTTAAGGGCAAGTCGAAGGTGGGACAGACCGTTGGTGAGGCGCTAACTGTGAGAGGAGGGAAAAAAATGATCCCGCCTACAATGACTCCTGAATTGCGTCGTGGACTTTGATTGGGTTTAGAAATGTCAGGATGTAATTGTATATGAGTGACTGACAAAGATTGGAGCTGTCGCCAAAGGAGTGGTTTGCATCGCCAGGAGTTTCATTTTCTGTTGAAAAGACTCGGTTGTGGGCAAGAACGGTATGCACTTTTTCATTCCCTTTGTGATTGGGATATGGGAACTCAAGGGGATTTCTTCCGTGCTGGTCGGAAAGGGGGATCGTTTCGCTGACGAAACCGGGATTCCACGAGAGTTAATGGTGGCAGTGTTCTGCGGAGCCGTTCACAAATTCCCTTTGTATAATACATTACCCATTTTTCCTTAAAAAAAAAGATTAGCACAACAGGCCTGCCTTTATTTGGGTACCCCGTCTGAATAAGCCACATTGAATACAGTGCTTCTAAAGTCATTTTGGTTAATAGGTGTATGATTTTCAGCAGAAGGTAGAAGAGTTATTAATTATATTTCAGCTATTCCTGCAACCCCTATCATACTTGAAGATACGACTGTACAAGTAGTCCTTGACAACACAATTGAGCCCAACATTTCTGTTGCTAAGTGAGACATTTGTTAAATGAATTTTGCCCCATTTTACGTGCTTTCTTGCCACAGTTGTTAAGTGAATCATTGCAGTTGATAATTTAGCAACATGGTTCATAAGTGAATCTGGCTTCCCCATTGATTTTGCTTGTCCAAAGGTGATCACATGAGCAAAAAGTCCTAAGAATGAATCAATTGTCAAGCATCTGAATTGTGATCATGTGACCATGAGGATGCTGCAAGGGTTGTGTGAAAAACAGTAGTCAATGCCGTTGTAACTTCAAACAATCACTAAATGAATTGTAAGTTGAGTACTACCTGTACTTGATTGTGTAATTATGTGTAAGATTGCATTATAAAATGTTAATCCTTTCAAAATGATAATACCTGCAGTGAAACACTTTTTGTCTTAATGTGTGCGTTTTTCTGCATTTAGGAATTTCCTTTTCAAAGTGAATGCTGTTTACATGGACTAATGATTAACTAATATGGCCTGTAGAAGAGAAGGAACTCAAGAACAGCTTCTCTCTTCCATCATTTCAACTATGAATTCTCATAAGTCTTCAGCATGTGCCAGTCAAGTTCATAGAATATGTATGGTGTCTGACTTTTTTTATCCAAACATGGGTGGAGTGGAAAGCCATATTTATCAGTTGTCACAGTGCCTAATTGAAAGAGGACACAAAGTTATTGTAGTCACCCACGCTTATGATGATCGTAAAGGCATTCGATACCTCACCAATGGACTGAAAGTCTACTATTTACCATTAAGAGTAATGTATAACCAATCTACAGCCACTACCCTTTTTCACAGTCTGCCTCTGCTCAGGTACATATTTATTCGAGAAAGAATCACCATTGTCCATGCACATAGTTCATTTTCTTCTATGGCTCATGATGCACTGTTTCATGCTAAGACAATGCAGCTACGGACAATTTTTACAGATCATTCCCTTTTTGGATTTGCTGATGTCAGTTCGGTGCTTACAAATAAGCTCTTGACTGTATCACTATGTGATACAAACCACATAATATGTGTTTCTTTCACAAGCAAAGAGAATACTGTATTAAGAGCAGCACTTAATCCAGAAATAGTTTCTGTCATCCCTAATGCTGTTGATCCTACTGACTTCACTCCAGATGCATCTAAACGTGACAACAACACAATAACTATTGTTGTGGTTAGCAGACTTGTATATAGAAAAGGTAATAAGGTTGGAAGGGTAAGATGTATTTAAATGTTTTTTTAATGTGTATGGATCAGAAATTACTGATTTTGCGTTTTAAATGTAATTAAATATTTTGCATGACGTAAGGGATTATTTTTTTAAAGCCCCAAGATGTTTCTGTCTTCCCTAAACTTGATTTTAAACCCATGACAGATGTAATTTAATTCTGGATTAATATGTAGTGTGATATGGATTGAATCTAGAAACTGGATGAACTGTAACCAACTTGGAGAGGGAGGGAGGACAGAGATGGTGTTACTTTGCATGGTCTTTAAATTTTAAGAAAAGGTCTTAAATGTAATTTAAATATAAGAAATTCTGGCAGCATCTTGCTGAATTGTAAATCTGCAGTAATAGCTGTAAAAAAAATGAAAGCTAAAACTGGTTTCTAACTTATTTATAAATTAGAAATACTGTAAATTTCTAGGACATGGGCATTCCTGTACCAAAAACACAATAAGAAATAGATGTTTAATGGGGGTTTTTTTGTAAAAAAGATTGCTTCAGCCAAAAATTTCTACAGGCATATTTTTCAAGATTGGTATAACAGGTTTTGAATGAGTACCCTATTTTGGAGATTTTAGTTTAGGACCAAGAAAATCTTCACTGAGTAATACAATTCACTAGATAATCTTGCACCAATGCCTTTCTCAAGCTAATCTTTTCTTTAAGCTTGTGATTGAAAATAAATTGGTGGAAAAGATACCTTTAGATGCATATGGCTGAATGCTCTTCAAGAATGTACTTTCGTGATGTGCCAGTGTTATTTTTCAAAAATGTCTAGTGCCAGGTCAGAATCTGAATTAATTGAATATAAATTAAAAATAAATTAAATTAATTAAAAATGATGAACAATTATTCCTTGTATATTATATTTTTCTTGCTATTGCATTAAAATTACAGTTTAGTGACAATGTTCAGAGGAGCTCTGGACATTGCATATAACAGTGGTCTGCGAAGGCTTGAAGAAATGTTATGGTTTAAATCTTGAGTTAAGTCTTGGTGGTCAGTGGCCATGGTCTGTGGCCACAAAATGTTATTTAAAGGAAGTCTGTGGTAAAGAAAGGGTTGAGAACAACTGGCACATAATATTTCACATTGTGCTGGACTGGGATTGGCAACATGAGATCCCAAATTAAAAGGTGACCACTGACTTCCAAAATTAAAATGATCTCTTGCATGGCATTCTTGATATTCAAGACATTTTAAGTGTTTAAATAATAAATGCTTTATTTCTTTTTAAATATAAGGCATAGCAGTACCTTTACTTTAAAAATTGCCAGCCATTTATCTGGAGTTTTACAGTTTTTATTTTATTCTTAATGAAATGCAAGAGTGTTACTGAAAATAAGATCACTTTTTATAAGAATAGGTTGTATACCCTTGAGCTCAGAATTTTGCTCATACTTTGTTACAGTTCAGCACTTCACTATTTTACTTGACTCAATTTTGACTTTTTTTTATGATAGTTATAAAACAAATCATCTCGGTCATTAAGCAAATCATGTAGCCATTAAGCAAAATCAGCATATCTAATTAGCTTTTTATGCTGGTAAACAGCTAGAACCGGGCTGTCAAACTCGCGGCCCATGGTCTGGATGCATCACGTGCTGGCCATGCCCATGCCTGGTTTAGTGAAGGAGAAAAAAGTCCTGATACATCACGTGACGCTGCCATGACGCTGAGAGTTTGATACCCTTGAGCTAGAAGTTTGCATACTACAGTCTCATGACACCAGGATATTGCAATTGGTCATAATTGCAAGCTGGTCACCAAGTACTGAAAATGCAATCACAACTGCAAGGGGTGGTGGTAATATGAGTCACAATTTTCAGAAAAGGTTATAAGTAGCTTTTTCAAAGTATTTCATAATTTTGAATGGAAATTATACAAATGGTCATTAAACAATGACCACCTATAATGTGTAACAGAAAAATAAAACTACACAGAGGTTGGTCAGCAGCATATAGGATCTTTTGAAATTCTGTCCTGGAAGATCATTTACAATCATGCAATATTAATATAATATGGGCTTAGTAAATTATTATGGAGTCTAATACTTGAAAAATTGTACTTTGGTTTTGAAATTCTGAAAGCTAAGCAGTGGTGAAATAATTCATAAAAAAGATTATTGCTTAATAAATCATTTTATATAAAACTGAATAAATATTTTTCCTTTAGGTATTGATTTACTTAGTGGTATAATTCCTGAATTATGTCAGAAGTATCCAGATTTACATTTCTTAGTTGGAGGAGAAGGACCAAAAAGAATTGTATTAGAAGAAGTACGGGAAAGATATCAACTACATGAGAGGTATGCTTTCTGCATTGCATTTAATATAAGTTAACTAAAGATTTAGCAGGGAAATGAAGAAAGGAATAGGATGATGATTTTACACAATGGATAATATTGTTTTGTTTACACATGCATACCTATCATGTTATTCCATTTGAAAACTGCAGAAAAGATATAAGAACTAGTAAGTTAAAAAAAACTTAAGACACAGGACAGAAAATAAATTATGGGTAAATCTAGTTTATATCAACTGCATTTATTGTATGCCTTTCTGTGATTTCATACTCAGCTTGGAAATATATTTTAGTTTTCTGCAATAATGCTGCCCTGAGATTATAATCTTGATTGTGCAAATTTTAAATAAGATAGTAAAGTGTTTGATTGTTTTATAAATTTATATTTCTTTGGAGATGTTGCAGTGTTTTCTGTGCATGAACCTTTGTTCATTGGTGGCAGTATATATCAAGTTTTAATGGAAAAAGTAGAGAAATGAATTGGATCATCCTTAAATATCCTGGCCCTTGTTATTCATAAGCTACTTTTTAATAGTTTCCTTATGATTATTTGGAACAGTCATGTCATGTTTCTTTTCTTAGATCATTATAAATTATCTTCATGTTCAGGAGGATATCTTCTGAATACAGGTAGTCCCCGACTTACAACTGCCACGAGCCCAAGATTTCTGTGGTTAAGTAAGACATTTGTTAAGTGAGTGTTGCCCCATTTTATGACCTTTCTTGCCATAGTTAAGTGAATCACTGAAGTTGATAAGTTAATAACCCAATTGTTATGTGAATCTTGCTCCCCTATTGACTTTGCTTGTCAGACGGTCACAAAAAGTGATCACATGACCTTGGGATGCAGCATTGGTCATAAGTATGAACCAGTTGCCAACCATCTGAATTTTGACCACATAATCATGGGGATACTGCAAAGGTCGTAACTGAAAAACGGTCATAAGTCACACTTTTCAGTTCTGTTGTAACTTTGAACAGACACTGAAGGAACTAAGTAAGTCAAGGACTACCTGTATTTTCAGTGTGAAAATGCAGATGGATACAGATCTAATACTGAAATAACTTTATGAATAACTCAGAAATAAAAATGATGAAGCATCAATAGAAATTATTTTAAAGAAAATTTGAAGGCTGTTTCTCTTGATTATTTTTTTCTAATATTTATTACTTAGAAAATAAATGAAATATTATTGGTAAAAATATTGAGAACTGCAGTGACATATGAGATAATGTTTGGATGAACTTAGAACTCACTATTTTGTTTCTCTGTACTTGACTATTGAATAGTTGCAATGTAGCTGAACCAATATTAAGTATTTTAGCCTTCTTTGAAGAGTTGGGAAAGTTGGGAAAATTGAGAATTGATTTAGCTACATTCCTTATGAAATTAAAGAGTTTGAAAATTCATTGATACCAATAGAATTAGTAGTTTATTCATAATCTAGTTCTGTTGATTTCAGGTTTAGTTGTAAGTATTTATCTTGGATTGTGATTTTCTCCATTGATAAAATTACTTCTATCAATATTTTCTTTACCTGTTTCCCAAAACTTTATAGAGTTCGTCTTCTAGGAGCTTTAGAACACCAGGAAGTTAGAAATGTCTTGGTTCAAGGTCATATTTTTCTTAACACCTCTCTCACAGAAGCATTTTGTATGGCAATTGTGGAAGCTGCCAGTTGTGGTTTACAGGTAAAACTTATTCAAATAAATTAAATGGACCATTTTTTAATAAAACTACGCTAGAACAAAATCCACATATGCTAAGAGCTGCATTATTTGCCAGTTAGATTCTGGGAACAATTCAGAGTTCTGTTTGTCATTTTTAAAGTCTTGTCACTTAAACATCTGTTTAAAGTCTTGTCACTGTAACATCTGTTTTCTTGATACAAACCAGTATGGCAGGATTTTAAAGTATATCTTTGATTAGAGCCTGTTACCTTTAGGGGCAAAGGAAGCATGCCTTCTTAGTTAACTCCTACTCCCCTCAACATGGCAATTCTCTACAATTCTCCTCCTGAGGATAAAAATTGCTCTGTTGAGTGTTCCTTTTTTCATGTTATCATTTATATTATTATAATACATAATTTGTTTTAAAGTTAATGCGTATTATTTTAAATCCTTATGTGTTGTGGAATTGTATACTTCTCACTGTTGACTGATTAGAGTGCCTGCAAATAGGTAAACAAAATAAATTTAGCCCTCTTATCAGTGGCGAAGTTTCCACCTAGTTTGAAATAAAATAGTATATTTTAAAAGAGTCTCTTACGTAAAACATGGTGAAGAGTAATATTTGTAGTGTTTTCTATAGCACATACCTCTAAAATGGTAACACATAATAGTGAGATCTAATAACAAACTAAATATCCCTGAGAGAGTGGGAGTTTGATGGCATTGTAGTGGAGATTGGTGGCCAGACATTGAATTCTAGCCAGTGGAGTTTTCTGTGGACAAAGAGAGACCCTGAGATTACTCACTTGCACTCCAGACAGCTGCTACTCATGAGGAGACCACAAGAATTGTGGGGTTGAGTGGCTGGAAGTCAAAGGATTTCAGTCTTGCTCACAACTGCAATGCAGCCTTTAATGAACATAAGAGTTGCAAAAGCCTCATATTCTTAATATCTATCAGATACAATAAATTTAAAGTTAAAAAGATCTTCCAAATGTCAGGATGAGGGAAAATCATTTGGTGAGTTTCTGATAAAAGTGAAAAAAGTAATGTAAAAGTAAAGCTTGTAAGAAGGTGTAAATGGATAAAAGGGACAGTAGTTTTGAAAGATTAATTTTTAGCAAAAGCGCTTTTAAAACTATTGGAGCTAAATCAACATGCAGATTAGCCTTTTGCAGAATGTTGTTTCTTTAATAGTAAAGAAATAATGAGTGGATTTGACAAAACAAAGAAGTTGAATATGAGAAAGATTGTATACTGATTATGGAGTGTCAAATGAGACTTAAGTATTAGGGCAAAGAAAGGCAAAACAAAAAACAAATGGGGGAAGCCTGTAATTCAGACTAATTTGGTATGCTAGCAGGTTTTAAGATTAAGAATTAGCGGACAGAAATGCTTACAAAAATAAAGGATCAAACAGAAATGATGAAGAAAATTGGTTTTAAGATTGAGAAAAAAGTAAAATATTTGAGTATCACAAATATTAATTATATGTTATTGCAAAATAAGTATGTCAGATATGGAATGAAATTAAAAGGACATGCTAATGTGGGAGAAAATAAATTTGTCATGATTGGGAAGAATTTCTACGATAAAAATAAATGTTCTGCTTGGAATGATAGTTTTGTTTCAGACACTACCTGTTTTGACAACTGATAGACCAGGGGTGTCAAACTCTATTCTACTTTTTCTGCCACAAATTGCCTAGCAAAAGCATAATAATTTATCTGTTGTTTCAGGTGGTCAGTACAAGAGTTGGTGGGATTCCTGAAGTACTTCCAGATGATTTTATAATTTTGTGTGAACCTTCAGTGAAATCCCTCTGTAGTGGATTGGAAAAGGCTATTAGCCAACTGAAGTCAGGATCATTATTGTCTCCAGAAATTATGCATGACAAAGTTAGAACATTCTACACTTGGAGAAATGTTGCAAAGAGAACTGAAAAAGTGGGTGAACTTTGTTTGAAAACTCTGCATTCATTTGAGAACATCTTCATGTTTTCTAATAGTTTATCTCATTGTGGAAATTTAATTATATTGTTTTCTTTATGCACTTAACCTGTAGCCAGCTACGATCTTACATATAGGGAATTTGGTATGCCAGAATAAGTATAGATAAGGAACTTATCTATTAATTGTGTACTAGCTTACATGGCAAATTTCTGCCAATAGCAGTTTGCAGATTCCTTCATATCCATCTGATACTCCAGTCTCATTTCTGTGGGCTACTTGTCCAGTATATCTTAATTATTTTAAAACCTGCTTGCTGTTCTATTAAGATTGGGGTTATTGCACATGGGTAGGAGAAATTTCTTCCACAATCCTTTGCTTTGGAAAAATAATATTTGGGAGCCAACAATGTGGCACAAAACCATGATCAATTGATGCTGCTGCTGTAAAAGTTATTCTTTATGGGTTGTTCCTAACATCTGGTTTTGTGTCCAGAGATCTAAGGAGAGAGTTTTCATGGTCTGATTAATTTATTATCCATATTCATTTGTAAATGTAATTATGTTATTAATTATATTTAATAATACATTTGTAATCATAATCCAGTTTCGATTAGATGCCAAATCCTATCATATTATGGATAGGAAATATATAAAATTACTTGAATGACAAATTTTAGGAATCTGTACATTATTTTAGGAAAACACCTGAAAAATTAGGGAAATAAAGAGTTCTTCTAGCTGACTCCTTTGGATATATCAAAGAATATTCCTTAGTGTATTCTAGTATTACATTTATAATATATTTATTATTAAGAATGAGTGTCTTTGAGTTAATACAATTTACATATTGCAAACAAACTTAATTTATGTATTTGTCTTCTTCCAGGTGTACAACAGGGTGGCAAATGAAATTGTATTGCCAATGGGCAAACGACTTGAGAGACTTATCACTCATTGTGGCCCAGTGACTGGTTGCATTTTTGCTCTTTTGGCTATGCTCAGCTTTCTTTTTCTGATATTTCTGAAGTGGCTGATACCAGATGATTTTATTGATACTGCAATAGATGCCACGGGTATAAATGGAGCATGGACTAGAAAATATTTCCACAATAA
>JANHFL010003025.1:0-35773 GCA_032468155.1 Oxyrhabdium leporinum
ATTTGAACCGCTAGATTGAATCAGCAGAAGTGGCCTGCAGTTCAACACTCTAACCACTGCGCCACCTAGGCTCATTGCCCAGGAAACAAATCTAATAAGCATAATTAAGCTATGTCTCAAAGAGAAAGGATTCACCTGTAGTAGAAAGAAGCCAAAAAAAAACCCCTTTCTTCAAAAGAGAAGGAGGGACTGACAGAGCAATTACTTGGTTTCATTGTTTGCAAAGGGACTACAAGAAATCCTAAAATACATCAGTAAATGCCCAGAGGCTCTCAGCTAAATTTCCCTGTTTGATGAGGAAATATCAAAGGCAAGGAGAAACGGCTGTCATAACATGTCTTTACTTCTTGCCAGCATTTTATCCTTTGCAGCTCTATTCTGAAAAAAAAATTGAGCTGGATTGAGATTGATCCATCTCCATAACCCTAATATAACTTTTCTTGAAAACAAGAAGGTGCATAGTTATAGAAGAAATCAGTTCCTGAAAAGTAATTCTGTGTCTTTTAATGTCAAACAAATGAACAGACAAATGAATAGCAATGGAAATAATAGAAAACAAACAGGATATGAAGGAACTTTAAATAGTTGAACAAACAGCTGATGATCTTGTAAAATGAACATGTGAACCAGAGCTATTTTTCTGGCTGGTACATGTATGAGTGTCTGTCTGTACAGGTTGCATCTACTGTGAAAATCTGAGGGGTCTTTGATGCTCTCTGATGATGTTACCTAGTTTGGATAATGAAACATCTGCAAGTAAACAACAAAGCTCATAGAGCACCAAGGACCTCTCACTTCAACCCTGAGCTACAAATATTCTCCTTTATTGATACTGTGGAAATTCACTACAGAAGGCTTTCATTCTCCCCCCTCCACTGTTGTCTTTATTGTTCAAAGGCTGGAATGTGTGGTGACAAAGTGAGTTAGAAGAAGGGAATTACTCAATACTGGATGGAAGCTGTCTGATTGAACAGAAATTTACTCACACAAGTTTATGCTGCTGCCTAGTTTTTCCCCACCCTTTCCTGCAATTAAATGACCTCAGGTTTTGAGGTTACCTAGCAAGTTGCATTGGGAAAAAAAGGCATGTGGAACTGCCTTTTCTGTGTATATTTTCACTTTTTGTATCTAAGAGATAGAACATGTGTATGCTGTGCAATCTGAAGTGTCTTTTCCAAAATTCACTGACTACAAAATTATTATTTATTTTAGGAACCCAGGTGACAGTAGAAGTTCATAGTAGTAATTCTACTCCACAGTTATTCAAGAAAGGTACGTGGCTTTATAAAAGCAGGCTGCTTTAAAAGGAGAGAGGTTAAATTAAATCGTACTATATTAGACAGCTAGCATTACATAGTGCTTGCATCAGAAAATCCCTATTTTATAGCTGCATATTGCTAAGAAATCACTAGCTGGTTTAGGCAAACTACTCCCTTTCAGCCTGAAATTCCCTTTCTGTAATATGAGGACAATGATTTACATTATAGACCAGTTGAAAAGTTGACAAGATGTAATGTACATGAGATGCTTTCAGTAATTGAGGACACTATATAAATTAACAGTACAGTACAACACAGAAAAAGAGCTAATTCTGAGCAATTCCTCCCTTTAAAAAAAGTTCTGGTTGTAAAGATTTATAGGTAGCCTATGTTTCCCAATTAAAGAAAGCAAATTAGCCTCAAAGTAATTTGCAAATAGATTATTAGGGCTGCCCTCTTCCTTCTCATTAAGAAATCAATTCTGTGAGACATGAGCATGTTCTTCATAATAAGAAAATATTATAATGTTTCCCTCAAGTAAACTTGACTCCTGGTAACTATTCAGATGGGTCCAAGAGGGTGGAGGATTGATTAGAGCTGTTTGTTTCAGGATGTAATTTACCATTGCCTTCTTCTGAGATTTTTTTTTAACTTTTCCAGACTAGTATGCAACCTTGAGAATTGCTTAAGGTTCCTCATCTTAAACATTACCCAAGTAAACATCAGCTAAGTCTGGCCCTGCTTTCCTTATAAAGATCAGCCAAGATTGATTAAATACTGAAATCTACAGATCCCTAATTTAATAAACAAGTTGCTTCAATAAAAGGAAAAGAAAAAGAAAATATTATTGAGTTGCATAAGAAGTGCCTTTTTACTTGGCAAATCTTAAATGGACACTACCAAAAGTTCTTGTTCAAGCAATACTGTTAGATACTTTTTATGGGGTAGAAGAAGTAATTGCAGATATAGTCAACAGTAATTTTTTTCATTAAAAACTCTCCGTTCAATGGAAGAATGATACAAAATGGATGAGATTATGCCTAAGCATTACTGTCAATTCTCCATATTGGTCAAATCTGCTTTCGCCTATAGTAAATGCTACTTAACTTTATGATCAGTTTTTCAGATGTTGTACCAATATCTAATCATGAGAGAGATTAATGTCCTAGATTCACCACATCCCCACAATAATGTTATTTATTGTAAGAGAAGATTTACAATTAATTCTGGTTTTCTAATTTTGGTCAATTGGACATTCCAATCACATCCCATTTATATTCAATCAATTTCTCAGTGCTTTCCTATTGTAATACTTGATAATTTTTTTAAAAAAAGTAGATAGATTGAGAAGAAGAGAAAAATATCAAAAATTAATTACAATCTGAGTAAAACAATAGTTCAATTTCAGATAAAAATTTTGCAAAGCTATGACACAAATAGTGATTACATGATCAATTCCTTGATATGCATACTCATGAAAAAGTATATGTTTTGTCCCAAACACTGTTCAACATCTATTATAGTGGGCAGAGTGACTGTAAAGAGTCTAATAGCAAGGAACTTCAACAGGTTCTTCAGCCTAGTGTTTTCCAGTTGTGTGCTACCAAATCTTCTACAACTTTCCAGGCTAGCATATTAGAGTGTGCATTTTTCTGTCTATCCAACTTGTTCATATTCTTTTCACAATTTCATAGGTTTTCAAGTGAAAGGAAAGAGGAGACCCCACCCACCTGGACTGAAAGATCAGCATGGTAACTACATTATATTGTCTGTTCCATTTTACCAGGCTGTGTTCATTCATATGCTTCAGTAATTCAGCAAGTCTTATATTTTTTTAAGTTTATCAAAGTAGCTCAGTTAATTATGGTTTAAGCTGTTAATATGAGCTATAGGAAATATTGACTAATGTTTATTTGAATTAGGAAACCTGGTCTTTTGAGATTTAAAAAAAACCCTAATATTTATTAGAATGTCCCTCTCAATATATGAAATGACTGAGCAGAAGTAATATGTAGAGAAGGGGGAGAATTCTTGGCAGAGATCACCAACTTAAAGGTATATTTTTCCCTTTAATTCTAATTCTTTTCTGCTGGGAATGAACAAAAGTGTGGGTTTTGGTGGACAAATTTGTGCTTTAAAAATTCCAGTGTTGATAAAGTTAGCATTCAAGCTCTGTTCTATTTTGATGTGAAATGGAAGTCTTGGGATCAGGAAACTGGAAATCTCCATTTTGTCCAACAACTCTAATTCCCTTCATTGCAGGGATCCAAACTAAAGCATCCCTGACAAATACTTGAACACATCCAAGGAATGGAAGATACCAACTCTCCAGATTATTGGCTCCTCTGATTCTGCTGTTAGAATGTTTTACATTCAATCACCATAGCCTTCCCTGTCACTTAAAATCTTTTTTCCATGTCTTATATTCCAGAATGATGAAGAACACATCTTGACCTTCTATATTATATCTCTTCAGATATTTGAGGAGTGCTATCATAGTTCTCCTCCACTTTCTGTTATAAACATTCCCAATTCATTGAAACTCTTGTCATAGATGTTTTGTTTGGTATTGTTGTTTGCTTCCTCTGAACTTTGTCTGCCTTTTTCCTACATATGGATGAATTGGATGCAATAGTTGTGGAATCTGGTCAGTACAGAATGATTACTTCCTGTGATCTGGAAACTCTCCTTCAGTTGATAGAGCCTAAAATTGCTTTTGCAGCCACATCATATTACTGACTCAAATTTATTTATTAAACTACTATTTCAATGTCTTTTCCAAGAGAATTACTGTCAAGTCAGCCTCCCCACATTGTATGCTTGTGCATCTGATTTATGCTTCTTAAGTTAAAAGTAGGAATTTCTCTCTCAAATTTCATTCTGTTATTTTAAGCTCACCTGTCCAAGCTATGAAGTTTATTTCACATTTTGATTCTTACTTTCTAGAATATTACATATCTACCAAGTTTGCATCAGCTACAAATAAGCATTCTCTCCATCACTTCATCCAACTTATTAACAAATTTGTTGAAGAGCACAAGGATTGAAACTTATGGCACCTCACTCAGCACCTTATTCCAGTGTGATAAGGAACCACTGATGTTCATTCATTGAGTATGATTTTAAGGCAGCTACATATCTGCTTAATTTCATTTCATTCATCCTACTCCTAAGTAGCTTATTAATCATTATGTCATGTGATATACTGTCAAACACATTGCAAAAATCAATATGTTACATCTTCAGCAATACCAGAATTTATTTAAAAAAGATGTTATGGTAATTTGATAACACTTGTTCTTGTCAAAACTATACTGACTATACAGATAATTACTACACTATTTTCAAGATGCTTACAGACAGTCTTTCTAACATCTGCTATAGCATCTTTACCCATATTGAAATCACTCACTCCCGCTCCCTTATTTTTTCTGACCAACTTTTTCTGTATATATGTCTATCTCTGTGCCAGCAAGAAAACTCTCTGAACACAAATCAGAATGGGATCAAATATGGCAAGCATAGCAGAAAATGTCAGAAAAAGAACAAATGGGTTTGTAAATGGGTCAGTCCAGCCAGGAACTACAGAGAAGAACACTCCAACAAATCCATCATCAGTTCAGCCTTATGTCGAAGGCTCTTGGGCAGTGAATTGGAATGGTGCCAAACGCTCCCCTCCTCCTGGCAGCCTGCCCTGTGCTTTTTTGTGCACAAATATGTGTAAGCACACAAACAACTGAGGAAAAAAGCAAAAGCATGCACACATTCATAGGAAGCCACGCAATTCATAATACACTAGAAAAAAAAGAAAGAAAATGCCTCCTATGGCTATTTATTGCTGGTAAAGGAATTCCATGTATCTTCGTGCTTTCCCTACCTTGTTGCAGATAGAGACAACATCCACTGTCTTCCAGTTGCCTGGCATCTTACCAGTTTTCTGATATTTCTTAAGATAGTACATACAGCTTCTGCCAGACCATCTGCAAATTCCCTCTATAATATGTTGCTGTTGCTTTAAGGGCAACTCCCAAGAGCAACTCTCAAATCAAATGAGCTACCTATAAAAATGGAAAAAAGTTCACAACTTGTTGTTCATCTTTGAATGTTGCCTGTATTTAGTGACAATAAAAAGCTCCTTGATAACCAGGGGATGTGTATTACTTACAGAAAGAAAGGGAGACATTATGCTTTGAAGATTTAAACTTGTTCCAAACAAATGGATATTCCCTGATTATGTTTTTCTCAATCTCAGTCTTCCCTCCTCCTCCTTCAACCTGTTCTTTCCACATGTCTGAGAGAAGATATAGCAATAGCAATAGCACTTAAACTTATATACTATTCCATAGTGTTTTATAGCACTTTCTGAGTGGTTTACAGTGTCAGCATATTGCCCCCAATCTGGGTCCTCATTTTAATGCCTTCAAAAGGAAGGCTGAGTCAACCTTGAGCCCAATTGGATTGAACTTCAGGCTGTGGGCAGAGTTAGCTTGCAATTCTAACCACTGCATCACCATACCCAGTTGCTAATGAACACAGAATCAACACAGGAGTTATGTGCTTCTGCCTTTTATTTCATGTTAGGTTTGATTAAGTTAATTTTTAGTTTGGGTTGGCTATTAGCATTTGGCCACTTTCTTCACTGAATAACTGTTACAGTTATTTTATTTTTATTTTGAACATGCCTGAAAAAGTTTTTTTTTGTCTGTGTGTTTGTTAGCCTCTTTTGCCAACATCAGCTGTTGGCTTGGTTACAAACATGGCACAAGCATTGTCGGTCACAACTGCAGATTACTGTCTATTCAGTTGCAGTTTTATTTTTAAGACATCACCAGGAAAGGAATTTTGTTGCTTATTTCTCCATTCCGAGATTCTCAATTTAAATGGTGTGATAGAAACACACACACACACACACACACACACACACATTGCCTATGATTAATTTAATATTTTCTTGAAAAAAATTTGCCAGAAATGGAATTTTATAATTTAGGTTTATTTACATTTGTATGCAGGCTGAGCAAAAGAGAATTTTATAGTATTAATAATAGATTTCCATTTTCCACTAAAGAAACCAAAGCACTTAATGGTAAATATCAAATCTTTCCCTTATTTTTCCAATTCTATTAAATATGAAAAGTCAGATAGTCTGGTCTTTTCTGTTCATTAATCATTAGAAGATGATAGCCAAATTTAATTCCTACAACAGGTTGAATAAGAACTTTAATTCCCTTCGGTTTTCAGTGGAAACATATTCATAGTGACTACTTGAAGTCAAGAGGTAAGATATTTGGGTGCCGACATAAGAAAGGTGCACTCAGAAGCATCTGTAGCCCTCAAGAGTAACAGAACAGAACAGTAGCCTTGAAGCTCATTCAGTTTAACCCCAAATCATTTCAATATTCTCAAGACTAATAACTTGTCCTCTTTCTTATACTTCGCTATAAATCTTTCAGATTACAAATGAACTCATTTATAAATGAATAATGATGTAAAAGATCACCATACTCCCTGTTGATTAAAGTTGCAGTTGAAATAAAAAATTGCAGCAATTAGAATTTTTTAAAAACAAAACAAAGGCCCAAGTGCATCTCCAGCTAAAGAAAAACCTGCAACAATTAAAATAAAGTAAGATGTGTAAGCTAAAGCTAAAGACTCCTCCCTGCTCTCTCTCTTACAAGCATTTGTTTCTCATGAAAATACAACTTTCTTAGATCTTCTACACACACACACACAGTATTTTGGTATTTTATTAGCATATCCCATAGTAGTACATTGGCAATAGTCTTTTTTTAATATGCTCTGGCAGCTACAGCTATCAGATTTGTACTGCAAAAGTCCAAGGACAGAAAATGCTCTTTCTCACTCCCAGGAACTTTAATATGTGCGGACTTCAGCTCCCAGAATTCCCCAGCCAGAAGCCTGGGAGTTGGAGTGCACACATCTTAAAAATTGCTGATTGCCCCAAGAAGGAATATTTTCTGCATGTCCTTGGACTTTTGCAGCACAAATCTGATGGCTGTAGCTGCCAGAACATTAAAAAAAAAAGACCATAGTGATCATCTGAAATTTTGCAGCCCAGGTGTAGTTCTACAAAGAAGTAAAGCAGATTTTAAAAGGCAAACAAAAGTTGAGTCTGTCAGAGGAAGTAGGTGGATGGAGAGCAACCTTTTAAAAAAATGTCTGGATGCTGTTATAATTTCAAATGATTTGCAAACCTACAGAGGATGGAGATCTAATGTAGAACTTAAGAGAGCTTTTCATGTTCCTAACCTGATCTTTCCCAGTGCTACTTTTGTAGAATTAAATTCCTTTACATTTGGTGTATGTTTTAGCTGAGATAGCAAATAGTAAGATGAGTTTTAATGAAGTATTAGAAACTGGGATTGACAGTGCCTGCCAGAATTTGATGTGGCCTTTGTTTGCTCAAATGGAACAATGCACTTATTTATTTATCATATGGCATATTGTACATGGACTAGTACTATATATTAACATTTCACCTAGATTAGTAAAACACAATAAAATATAAATGTGGAAAAAGATCTATGTTCAAATACCAGTATCTAGGCCATGTAACCATTGAAGCGCAGCATCGTTTATATTTTTAAAAATGCACTAGCAATGCAGTAGCAGCCTGGCACAGAATTCCAACTTTTGATGGTATTTTGATTATATCATTGTATGACTTTTTGTGAATTCTGCTGCTGTTTGGAGTCTTTTCAGTTACAGCTTGACAAAGAGCAAAACAGACCACCAATTTAAAGAATGACCATGCTCCCAAATGGTAAAAAGTAATTTTCAGAGATGTGCAGAATAGGAACCTCTTAAATGCATAAATCTGCTTTAGCTCTCTTTAGGTTACTGTAATAGTTCTCTTCAGTAAGAGGCCATATATACAAACAAGCTTATTAAAGAGACAGATGCCTGGTGCGGAGTGCTGGCTGAGACAGACAGATGGCTGCTAAGCACATTAGGCGGCTCACAGGTCCATCCTTTCTTGCTTGAAGTTTTGCCTTCACTCACTGCAGCCTAGAAATGAGGTTAAATCCTAAAACATCCTCCTGCAGTCGCTATAGCTTCTGACACAAGGCTTTTCTTTGGCAGCACCTGTCCTTCCCTGTAATCTCAGGTACAGAAGAAAGTTTGCTTCCTAACTTTAAAATATGGAATAGTGTAACTCCGGGACAATCCAATCTGAAATAGTATATTACTACAGTTTGCTCTACGTAGGGCTGCCACCTGGAAATTTCTGAGTACATTACCTGAGTAAAGGTACTTGAGAATATGGAAGTTCTCCCAAGGAATATCTCCCCTTTGAAAATTGCAGTGGTTGCCAGGTGATTGTCAGCAATCCAAGGTGCTGAAAACTCTACATATCTCAGGATCAAGATTTCTGTAGGACTGTCTGTTCCCCATGGGCTCTGCCTGTCCAATGAGATCAATTATGGCAAACCTACGCTGGCTCCTTTCTTTTAGGAACTACTATTTACAGAGCCCAAGGAGTTGAACCTTGGGCTCTCTTTTTTGGAATAGATTTCTTCTAGATTTCATCCTGCTAAGTTTTAAGAAAACCATTAAATCTAGGCTTTTTAAGATAGCTCTGGGAGGAGATTTTGTATTAGTAGGGCACTCCACTTTGTGGCATATTTGAATGGGGTTTGTTGATGGATGTAATTTTCTTTGCAATGTTTGACTACTATGCTTTTTGCTGTTACTTATGTTATTTTTTATACTTACCAAAATATATTAATAATTAATATTTTATTTAAAGCAATACAAGCTACTTGGAGTTCATTATATAGGAACAGCATATGAATCCCAGGCACTATTCAGCTCAAATGAGTGTTTCCTAATGCACAACCTTGCTTAAAGATCAACTCCCTCTCATCCACCCCAACACATAACCATTTTTATGTTCAGTCCAAATTAGTGGTGATAGTTAAAATTCATATGGGAGGACTGGAATTTAGGACAATTTAAAGTTATTTCACAAGATCTCAGAAAAAAAAATATTAAAAATGCATGACATTGGATAATTCTCAGGATGGCCACTCTCTAAAAGCAGCATGGATCCTAACTGCTGGGTTAGATTATGTGTGTTTTTACAAGTCCAGCCCAGGTTGAGCCATCTCTGCAACAGTGCCAGCCATGCAAGAGTGATTGAGCCCCAAGTATTCAAAAGAACACATGTATCAATTCCTTGCTACTCAGAAACAAAGTAAAGTAACAATCAGACCAACAATTAAATAAGTAATATGCCAATCAATAAACTGCCAAAGAGCCATCACTAAACAGCCCAACTAAAGAATCTCTAAGACAGCCCCCACTCAAACAGGCAGGCAAGACATCAGAATATAAACTGATAGCAAGCAGCACTCCTTACTAGCACTAATGATGTTACCTTGTTAGGGTAATGAAAGATTTACAAGAAAACAAGCAAGCTCAGAGAGCACAAGGACCCCTCCCAAAATAGAATAGTTAGGCAAATAAGAAAGCAGGGTCCCTGTCTTTATAAAGTTGTAGAAATCATCTAATCTGAGCAGTAGGTGTTTTCGTATTTTTGTATCTAGTCCCTATCTAGAGTAGCACTTACTTGATGCATTATTGACTTTGTACTAACATTGTAAGACATAACTCCCATCACCTGACTCAATTCTGCTTAGCTGACATCTAACCTGAATAAATATGAATGATACTATTTGCAGACAAAATCTCACAAGTGTGTCAGCTTGGGAGCAAGATACCTCATCTACTTTGCCCTAAGCAAGGCACTGAACAAGAAACTGCATACATATTAAGTAGAAAGCAGTATACATTTGCTTCACTGCTGTTATTGCCAAATTGACCCAAACATATCAAATACCCTTGCTTGGTCATATCTGTGCCTAATTCTCTGCTATTACTGCATCTTTAAGACTTGTTAGTTGTTATTTAGGATTTTACATAACATTTTATTGTGTTAACATAATACAGTGAGCTAAAAAAAACCCAACCCTGAAGTATAGAAGCCCTTATTATCATTCTAAATTAGATTTACTAGGTTGTTGGCTTGTTCTTTCAAGAATAATTAATCTAGGGAGATCAATTGCAGAAGAAGGTAGAGCTTCTGCATCCGGTCATACTAATTATTCCTGATTGCATGTTTATTTCCAGCTTATCCATGGGACAAATCATGCTTAAAATCTATGCCTCTGGACCTGAA
The DNA here is from genome assembly GCA_032468155.1 of Oxyrhabdium leporinum. NCBI lineage: Eukaryota > Metazoa > Chordata > Lepidosauria > Squamata > Cyclocoridae > Oxyrhabdium > Oxyrhabdium leporinum. The sequence goes on from JANHFL010003025.1 coordinate 10,462, forward strand.
GCAATTTGAAAAATTGGATGCATATGCAAAAAAGGTAAATAAATTCTGAAAGTAATAACAGCATGACTCAAACAGAGTTGCCACCCTTTCTAGATATAACCCATGGCCCTGGATATATTAGTGTTTACTGCATTACATATATTCTGGTGTTAATTATTTCCAGCAACATTATGGAATTCATATGGAGTCTAGTTATTTAGTTTTTCTAGCTATTTTAAATTATGCTGATGTAGTTATGCTGACTAATTGCTTTATATACAATATATTGTTATTTCAATAATTGTGTTGTATGTCCAAATTACTAGCATGTTTGACAGTTAGTCAAGAGTTATAGAGCTGCTAATAGCTAAGCTGATAATCCAGATACATAGTGAATTAAAAACTGCACAATACTGTTGATTTAATACATACTCTCTCACACACGCACACAAGTACTGTTTTGGAGAAAGATGGAAGTAAATTGAACTGCAGCACAAATTCATAATATTTGGATCCTGAGAATTATATCTGATTGGTAGAATATAGGTGCTGCAGTCATCAGACTTATGACAAATTATAAAGTACAATTTGTTAAGTTTTGATGGCTGCAATCTATTGCTTCAAACAAGTTCCACTTGAACAGAATATAGTGTACAAGTGATCCATCTGAGACCTTTACTGTATCTGCATTTGTGCACCTGTGTTGTATCTTCTATTGTATACTGACTTCATTCTTTCACAATTATCTTAAGGAAGCCATTTTATCTTCTTGAAGAAAAATGCAAACTTATTCTAATCCTAAATGGTAGCCCAATGGAAGTGGTGTTTTCATAGAGAAAAACTGCTCAAAAGATACCTAATATGCATACTACTTTGAGTGTGAGGCAGACAGATAGAATAAATGTTCCATTGATGGATCCTGGCAAATGTTCCCTCTGTCTAAATGGGCTGATCTTTTCCTATAAAAATGAGCAAAAAGTGTTTATAAGAGTTGAAGTCCAACATGTTTTACATAAATCATCTTAAGAAAAGGATTTTTGAAATATATGAGTTCAGATCTAATTAGGTAAAATATCAACCATTTCCCAATAATGTTGCTAAATTTTAGAAAATACAAGAAACTGTCTTAGAACAAGCTAAAATTATTTTCCCATCTGTCCTTGCGTAGTCTGTGTTGACCATCAGCAAGTCTCCAATTTCTGCTATCTTGAAACTGAAAGCTGAAGAACACTGCATATCAGCCTCATCTGTTAGCAGTACACAATAGGAAATTTCCCTGCTCTCCAACCTCTTAACTGAAGATCCAGGACCAAACTTAAACATTTTTGCCTTTATGTCATATATTCTGTCATTTTATTAAGGTATTTTCCCAAACATTTTTCTGATCTTCCTCCTTAAGAAATTTCAAATTTGCATCCATTTTTATCATTAAAGTCAGAAAAGTATAGAAGCTGTTTAAGAAACATCTCAAATCTTATGAAACACATTTTGTTTTCTTCTAAATTCCTTAGATGTCTCACTTTGAGGGAACTCTTGGGATTTATTTCCACTTTTGCAAAGAAAATCACACTGGTAACTCAATACAGTTTGATAAATATTTATTACAAACACATTCACAACCCAAGATAGATGCCAATAAAGGCAAATATTTGTAGCTCAGGATTGAAATGAGGGGTCCTAGTTTGGGTAATGAAATGTCTGCAAGAAAGCAACCAAGTTCAGAGAGCACCAAGGACTCCTAAAGTTGAGATACTTCTCATGAATGAAGGTGAATATATGTGTCCCAAGATGTTGCAGGATCCAAACTGGGTCAGTCACCAGCACCAGATTCTGAGCTTCCAGACTTGTTTTGGAGCCCATCTTCAGGGAACTTCTCTCTAGCAGTGTGTGTGCTGTTCTATATGTGGTATTTATATAGTACCTATTGTATGTGGCTTTTTAGATGTTGATTGGAGTGTTGATGACTGGTTATTAAGTCATTGGCTGTCGCTTGCTTGTGCTGCCCAAACTTCACTTTCTAAATACTTGATACTAAATCAGCACTCCTGTTGACTGACAAGGGGCCTGTTTCCCAGGCTTCAATTACTTCCCTGGCTGCTTTTTATGCCTGCTCAAGGAACAATCTTAGTAGCTGTAAAATTTAATATAAGCCCTTGTTCATTGCAGTGTGAGGCTACCAATGAGACTGGGTCTCCTCATCTAACCACTCGCTTGTGTTCTTGCAATCTGGTGGTTAACTTCCTCCCTATCTGCTCTATATAGGGGCTTGCTGGGGCTTTGTTAGTTTGTATTGGAAGTATCTTCCACCTCCAAGTGACCTTTACAATGCATAGTTTTTCCTCATGTGGTAGCCTCTGGGCAGTGTGCAATGCCCGCTTGCAGATCTCGGAACTTGTGTTCTACAGCTTCCGAAATGTTTTTGATGTATGGCGGGGTGTGCCATGTGGTTGATTTTGTACTTTGTTTCTTCCTTTCTCTTCCCACTATGTTGCACAGACATCTTGTAATAAATGATTGTAGATATCCGTTCTGCTTGACTGACCCAGATCGGATCCATGAGATACTTCTGATTAGGCAGCTTCCAAATTTTTAGAATATAGTCTTGATTGGCTAATAGAGAAAATTACAGATTAATAAAATCTCTGCTTTGGCCTGACAACTGAGCAATTCTAGCTTTCAATAAGTATACATTGTGAAAGAAAATAATTGAATTGTAATCAGTTATAGCTACTCGTGCCTGAATAAATTGTACACATATAACAGTAAAGTTATCCTTCTTAACAGTGTCTTTGAAAATTAAGACATGAGTGGCAGTCAAGTACAGTATAACAAGACTAAGGAAAACCTTGCTCTATCTTATACTTCAATGACTAATTAGGCTCCTGTACAAATATATAAGCTTGCCCTCCCCCTCCAATCACCCCTAAAATTATCCTAAACCAAATTATAAACTTTTATGTTTTCTTTGACAGAAGGAAATAAATTGTGTGATCAAATGTGCATCTGCACCAGCAGAGGGGAAGTATTTTGCCAACTGTTTCCCAAAAAAGGTCTAGAAAATACAGGATTGAACTCAATTGGATCTTATTGTCTTCTTTTTGGGCATGGACATGTAGAGATGCATGGACTTTCTGAATTGAGCATTAGGGAAGGAAAGGCAACTAGCTGTTTGTTTCAAATTAGACAATACCTTGCTATCTAACATCCTCAAATTACAGGTGAATGCCAAAAGCAGTGTTGAAGAATTAGTGCAAAACTTGCTCCGTGTAGCCCATACTGACCTGGAGAAAGTTAGGGCCATTTGGATATGGATATGCCACCACATAGGTAAGCAATCTCTTTCTGTGAAACGTGTGGGTAAGGCTCATTGTTTGCCTTGTAATTATGCCTGCTATTCTGTTCTGACAGCCTAGAATGGAAATGTATGACTGAGAGGGACCTAGTATAGTTTAGAACAAGGTTTTCAATCCTTTTTTGCTCATGATCTCCTTTTGAGACCCATTGAGATTGTCACGGGTTCTTTTTTATACTACACCAAATTTGATTGACTCATAATCTAGAAAGCACTGGAACCAGGACTGGTGGTTATTTATATATGTCTGTAAGTTTTGGGGAGCTGTTGTATTTTAGGGAAAAAACCCAAGATATATAATTGAAACACACAAATATGAGTGCTTCCTATTGCCTCTATCTTATCCTATACAGTAGTTCTCAACTTACAACCATTTATTTAGCAATTATTTGGAATTACAACATTGAAAAAAGTGACTTATGGCTGATGGTCACACAACTACTGCAGTATCCCCATGGTCATATGATCAAAATTCAGGCACTTAACAACATGCATTTCCAATGGTTGCAGCATCCCAGGCTTACATGATCTTCATTTGCGACCTTCCCAGCCAGCTTCCAACAAGCAAATTAAATGGGGGGAGCCAGATTTGCTTACTGACCATATGATTCACTTAACAGCTGCAGTGATCCACATAGCAACTGTGACAAAAAAGTTCATAAAATCAGGCGCAACTCACTTAACCATCACCTTGTTTAGTAACAGAAATTCTGGCTTCAATTGAGATTTGCCATTCTGCCGCTGGGAAAAAAGATTCAATTAGAAAGGGAAGAAGACAACACAAGTGCCTACCATTTTTCTAAGCAGCCTGCTTTCCCAGAGGCTGCCTCATAGTTACTGTTGATATTTATGATAAACTGTAGTAACTTTCAATTATTTATGTTGCGGAAATTAGCATACAGAATGAGAGAAATATGAGAATTTGATCACATGCCTATTAGCTGAGTGGCCCTCTCAGAAACTTACTGTGGCCCCCCTATAAATGTAGCATGATCGTAGAAGGGAGAGGTCATACGGCTCATGTTGAAAACCACTGATCTAGAATACTCCCTTCTGGGGGAAAATAAAGCTATTATCATTCACAGGAAATATCTAACTTCAGATATCTTTCCAAGAATTGCCTATCATCAGGAAACATATATAAAATATTACTTTTCTTGGATATCCTGACCTCCTTCTCTCAGTTGTTATATCTGTTTTGCAAAACTGACAAAAATCTATTTTTTTCAGGAAAATATTTGGAACAATGAGTTATGAAAAAATATGTGTAAAAAATCTTAGGAGAAATGCATATGAAAAGCATAGGTGTAGACTAAGCTGAGCTGGAAATTTAAATAAAACTTACCAGAATTAAAGGTATCATTTATTATTACAGTAAGGTTCAAAAACTGGTAATTAATCTTGTACATTTTAGCTTTTTATCCACTCACTGTTTAAGGTAGGACTACATGATCTAGTGGAATGAGTACTAGTAGGTAGTTTTAGAGTACAGAAACTTTTGTAACTTCTCATTGCTTTGTTATGTATTACTTGTTCCATTGTTCCTCCAGAATATGATGTTGTAGGTTTCTTCAATAAGGAGAATCAGTCTTTCAATCCCCAAGATGTCCTGCAGAGTGGAAAGAGCATTTGTGAGGGATACGCTGGCCTCTTTGAACAAATGTGCAGGTACATCAAGTTCCAAAATGTTTGGCCACATTCAGTTGCTTAATCACCTATGTATCTATTCCATCTCCATTTACACATAGTAGGAATCTGAAATATTATTTTGAACCTGTGTTGTTGAATGGTAAGAAGTCCTAGAAAGGTTAATTTTGCTTATCATTCTTCCCCAATATAATTTATTTTGCACCATCTGCTGAAACTCACATTGTATTAACATAATGGCAGATGTGAATATGGGGATAATTTAGTTAGAAGAGGTACTGTGTTTTTCTCGATATTTGAAGGTCAAAAAAAAAAGGGTCTGAAGGCTATGGAACAGGGTTACCCGCAAGAAAAGAATTGTGAACCGTATCCACTCTCCATTTTATAAGGCAAAAGGGCAGAATTAGGGTGTATTAAGGAAGAGACGAAGCTATCCATATGTAGTTTTCTAATAATTTTATTTTATAAAATCTCATTGATGGGAGCTCACCTATTTTGAAGTTAGATGTAACTGGAAGTAACTTGAAGTTCTGTATTTCTGTACTGTCATCAGATTCTTAGTTTAATATTGAATAAGGCTTTCTTCCAGTGCAGTCTTTATTCATTAGAGATAAACATAATTAATAATTGACATCCAAAGTCTGGAAATATATTTACAAAAATATCTCATCAAGCCAAAATATCTGGCATTAGGAAACAAATTATGAAATCTCATTTAAAAACCATTTTGATCAACTGAGTAAATTAACTCTTGATAAAAACTGAGTTACCTGGAAGTTAAATAATTACTTAAAACAAAATATGAGTGAAGACGCGTGTTGACGTCTTAAAATTCTTACAATATATATTAATAACTGTAACATTGACAGGCATGTTTGAATGTAGCAGTGTTTTAACTGAATAGATCTATATTCATATTTTATCACAAACATTCATGTACAGTCAGATCAAAGAAAAACTCTTCATGTATATAATCTTTTATGATTGTAAGCCACCCAGAGTTACCTTGATGGTAAGATGGGCAGCCAATTAAATAAATAAATAAATAAATAACTTAATTAATTAATTCTTAAAATTAAAATTTCCAAAGCAGGGACATATTGGGGCATAAACAAATGCAGAAAAACCATGAAAGACAATTATATATTTTCAACAGGTTGCACTTGCATGTCTACTCCTCACTCAATATGAAATTTAGCAATGCACTAATAACCTTTTCATGAGAAATAAAATTGCTATGCTAAATTGAACTTTCCCCTTAAATTTAGGCATAACTGGGTTCTGGCCTCATGATTTCATTGAAAAAATAGTGAAATAGAGCTGCTCAACTTTTTTTCCATATCAAACTTTAACAAATGGCACTTGAAACTTTATGCCTTCTGCATGTCAAAGTACTTATAATGCCACCCATCTCAAATAAAGAAGGCATATGGAGAAGGAGAGCATTTCTTGTTTCTTATTCTCTACTTGATCTTGAATATGACATTTGTTAGGTCAGCAGGATTCTAATTGGGGTCATTGTAGAACGTCACCCATGATGATTGTAGAGTACTGACAACAGTATCATGCTTAATTGTAACCATGGTCTATAATTGTAACTGTAATTGATTATGGAGCAAATTCGGATAACACAAACAAAGCTCTCTTCTTTTGGCCATTCATTATATAACAGTAAATGGAAAACATAACTTGTTCGATTTAGTAGAATTTAGGTGAAAGGTGTTTAATGTCCAGACATGAGAACAATCTTTTCTACCTAAAATTTTAATTATCTATTACATTTCCTGATGTTTAAAACTCTCATAGATTTCAGCTTAAATGCTGAGTGAAGTCCAAGAACATTGACATTGTGATGGTAGGGTCTTTGCTGAAACAGCTGCTTGATTTGGCAGGCCTGCAAGACAACAGTTGGAAGACAAAGAACAGTCAGGGAGTATAATAATTTTTCTGAAGAATCTGAGCCCAAGCCTTAGAAAGCAATTTACCGCCTTGTTCCAGTAATTGGTAATGCAAAAAATAGCTGTGGAAAAATACAGGTTTTGCAAGACACCATCAACTTCTATTGTTGACGTAAATATTATAAATTTCCTTCTCTAGCTCATTAAAATACTGATTTGGTCTGGTTTTGTTTTTCGAAAAACATTCAACTGCCTGTTTGCCATTTTAAACAGAAGGTGCCCCAAATTCCAGAGCTTTGCTGACTCAGACAGCTGTCTAGATTGGCAATTCTACAATTTGCTAAAGCAAAGTTAATTGACTAAGGGCAACTCTAACTGGCAAACAAACTATCAGCTTGGCAAAGGAAAGTAGAAATGGACAAAAATGTTTGTATCTCAGCAGTTTAATCCTAAATCAGTTATGACTCTAGCAGTGACCCAAAAGGAGATATTATAGGAAAGAACCAACCATCCAGCCAACCAACCAAGTGACGATTTGCTTCTTTCATTGATTATATACACTTATCTTGTCTCCAGCTACATGGTTTATCGCTGCCAACTGTCTCATTTATCCCCTTGCCTGGCTGAAATCTCTCTATCCCTCTTGCACTTTCCATAGGCCTTTGTAGTTTTGTTCTCTCTTTCTCTCTCTCTCTCTTTTCATTCTCAATTTCTTTTATTCAGCTGAAGCAACCAAAACTGTCCACAGTATTAAAGGGAAGGTCATGCCATTCATGTAATATCATTGTAATTTGTAGTATTTTCCAGGTTATTTTCTATTTCTCTTTGAAACACAGACTAACTTATTTGCTTTTAATCATCTCCGTGCATTGAGCAGATGCTTTTACTGAACTGTCTGCAGTGATTGTATCTGTCCACAATCAATTCCAATTGTTTCTTTCAATCTATGTTGCTGCAAATTTAATTTCATCTACCATCACACTGCTCAAGCTACTGGCTTTGTTAAGAGCTGAGGGAACTCTTCCCATCCCTTTGCTAGATATTGGCTTCTTGCTGATGAATGTATAACAGTAAAAAGACAAAAACTTAGCTGAGGTCAATTCTACACATTGGGTCCTTCCAGACTGTGTCATTCTTTGGCTTTCTACTTTGCTCCTCCATTAATCAGTCAGTATTTCCTGGATACAGAACATACACAATCCAGTGTGGGATTGTTGGAGATTCCCCACCCCCCTTTGATTTAGGTTTGTTTTTTGTTTTTTTTGTGAGTCTATACACCCTTGGCTTTCTTCAAATCTGATGGTCATTCTGTCTCTGCAGACTATGACAGGAATCAGCTTTGAATGGATAGATTCCATCAGAAACCTAGCAGCCATATTCTTCTTCAGCTGTTGTGTCTATAATACTTGCAAAGATAGCTCCAGGGAAAGCACATTATAATGACCTAACTGGGATGTGGCATGTCAAAATAAATATATCGTATTTATTAAAAAATGTGAAGTGCATCTTTGCACTTGAACTCTTTTACTATGTAGAAAATTATTACAATGGAAAAGGTTTATAAGGTATTAGGTGATCAATATGTAAAGTAACTAGATAATTTTCCACCAGAGTCTTTAACAGATTCTTGGACTTTCTTTTTTTTCCCCTTAAAAACAAAACAAAAAAGAAACAAACACAACTTGATGTCATCCAGTAGTTTTCACATATGCAAACCTTTAGGAGCAATTAAACAATGGATCACAAAATAGTGCCAAACTTTTTAATACAATAAACGTATCTCCCTGCAGCAGCATTCTAACTACCATACTAACAACATGCATTATTGTACCAATAATAATGCAACAAAGGAGCCATTTTCTTGGAATGTTGCATGGAAATTAACAATGATTGTAAAAGAATGACAATTTTCCAAAATGCACATCTTTAGTTCCCGAGAACTCATTCTTATCTTCCCTCAGAATTGCAGGGGTACACTGCATGAATTTATCTGGTTATTCTAAAGGCTATGGCTACAAAACAGGACAGACCTTTGAAGGAGAGTACGACCATGCCTGGAATGCAGTTTACCTTGATGGAAGGTGGCATTTGGTGGACAGCACTTGGGGGAGCGGCTCAGTTGATGAATGTTGCAGCAAGTTTACCTTCAGGTGCATGTCTCTGGTTCTGATATGCTGTTGGGGGTGAGGATGGGGTGAGGGTAGGGAGTAAGTACGTACATTGCCAATAACCTTATGACCCCTCTCTTCTTGTTCTAGATACAGTGAATTTTATTTCCTCACCCATCCTGCACTCTTCATTAATAATCATTTCCCAGACAACAACAACTGGCAGCTACTCAAACCAACTGTGGCATTAAAACAGTTTGAAAATAACCTGCTGTACAAGAGTGACTTTTACAAGATGGGATTGCTGGTGGCCCAGCCAGAAACACCTATTATTCAGACAGGTACAGTTTCTTGCCCCATGCCAATATTATTATTAGATATAACATTTCCAGCTTTTGGAAGAAAACAATTATAGCAAAGTTTAAAACTGAGGGTGATTTTAATTAATTTGAAAAGATTAGCTTTGTAGAACTAACCTGTGGATCTCAAATTTCTACAGTCATACTTTTGTACTTAAGCCAAGTATAATTTATGCCAAGTTCAAAATGCCACTACATAATTAGTCTGAAAGGGTCCCTTGATTTTTTTGCATATTTCAATTTCAAAAGAAAGCACAAAAAAGAAAGGTTAAGAATACAAATGATTTATAGGTGCAGGTTAATAAGCCTGATACATAAATAAACATTAATAAATATTACTTCATTAGTTTTCTAATGTTTCCAGGTATCCCTTCAGTGTCAATTAGCAGTTTAACTAGACCATGGCTGTCAAACCCAATCACATTGCAAACCGTATCATGATGTATTGGGATTTTTTGCCCTTGTGGGGCCTGGGTGGGCATGGCCTGCGTGGGAAGGATCCGGTCCACGGGCCATATGTCTGACATGCCTGAACTAGACACACATTTTCATTTTAGAATCCTATCTTTGGAATTAACTTTCTTTGAAATCCAACAGCTTCTACACTGCTGAAGTCAAAGGGCAGGCAGATCAACTATAAGTAAAAAAGCCATATATGCTTTTATTTGCCTCAGAATGATGAGCAGTTCTATTACACTAGTAATAAAATAAAAACAAACAAGTCACCAAACTGAAATCTCCCTGCCTTCATCCTGTTGGTATTTTATTTTGAATTTGGATATGTGACAGAGATTTGGAACAATTTCTAACAATATTCAACTACAATATTCTCCCTTTCATTGCCAAAGTGACTGACAGCAAAGCTAAGTTCAGATCACTTTCTACAAGCTTTTTGATTGATTTGTGTTTCTCAATAATAAGACATATTCTAACCAGCTTTCTTTATTTTCATGTTACAGTAAATGGAAAAGTCACAATAGTAGTGGAGAGCCGTTCTCCAATGCTGTTCATGTCTGAACTGAAAAGGGCAAAAGAATACAGCCTGATGACTTTGAAGAGGAATGGGATGAAACTGGAACTATACCCCCAGAAGAAGGGGAGTCATAATCTCCAAATCTATGCCAAACCACCTAAATGCCCTGAAGAAATTTATCTGTGTGTCCTAGAATACAACATCGAGTGCAGTTCTATAGACAGGAATGTTTGTTTCCCAAAGGAACTCCATCAACCAGTTGGGCCCAATTGGTTCACAGAGAAACAGGGTATCCTCAGACCTTCACAAAAAGGTCCAGTTATTCATACTAATGATGGCTGCTGCAACCTCAGCTTCATCCTCAGTAAAAACTTGAACATTTTAGCCTCATTGCATTCAGACAGCATAAGCCTCAGTGAAGATGAAGGAAGACGACATATCTTACAACAACGCCAAGGAAACCAAATAAACCTTAAGATCCATCTTCCACATGCTGGGAATTTTGCTTTCAAAATCTTTGCTAAGAAAAAGTCAGATCCTGGTAACTATAACTATATCTTTAATTACCTCATATGTTGTCCAAACACTAAGGTCAAGTGGCCAATGTTCCCCCAGAATTATAGTAAGTGGGCAGAAAGCTATGAATTAGTGGAACCTCTGGCTGCATTTCTACCAGCCAACTGCAACATTAAATTCAAACTTAAACTTCACAGCATTGCCAAAGCATTTGTTCAATGTGAAAAAACTTGCCCCTTGTCTCTTAGTAAGGATGGCTACTGGGAGGGATCCTGCAGTACTTCTGGCTGCAGAGAAATATATGTGATGGTGCTGGAAAATGCGAACCACAAATTTTACTCACATATTTTGAAATATGAAGTAGAATCACAGTAATAGGCCACTTGAACTTTTCCCATCTGCCCACATGCACAATATATGATCTAACTATAATCCATTTCACTCTGAATAATTTATTTCATGCTGTTGGATGACAATACTCATGCTACTGAAGCAGCAGCAAAACAATTTAATTTGATCAATCCCCATCCCTTGAGATTTTTCACTGATATTATATGATGCATGAGGTTTATACAAAATGTAACTTACTCATTAAAACCAAAGCAAACTTTTCCATAAATAATTTCAACATTACAAAATTATTTAGGTACCTAGCATGTAAAGAAGCAATTATATGCATCTTCCCACCCATCTTGCCATAATTTTGAGATGTGACCACTGATTTGGAAAGGATATGTTCAACATTATCATGTATAATAAAAGAATTCATGTTGGGCCAAGAGAAAAAGACCCACATTTTTGACTGTCAATACAAAAGTGGCTACAGAATTGGAAGAAACATGAAGAAATATGCTTTTACAAGACCATAATGTAAGCTTTCTTGTGTGCACTTCATTGTCTTACAAATATAAAATACTGAAAAGTTTTATACCAGACCTTAAATGCAATTAAATGCTCATTTTTATTCACTGGGCTATAGCGCCTAGCGAACTTTTTTAATAAGAATCACTTATCTCTATGTAATTTATATTAAAAAGTATTTACTTTGGGAAATGCTACTTCATAAACTACACACTGAAGTACCTCAGGATAACATAAGACAAACTAGATCAGGAATCCATAACCTGTGGGTCTTGAGGGGACTACAACTAGGCCATAGAAATGTACATGTGCATTCTTATTTATATGAGCAGCGACAGGTGCACATGCATGCCGCTCGCTCCAATGGAGCCGTGCACACACACATGCGCTTGCCAGCCACTCACATGAACCATCCTCTTTCATCCTCCCCAGTCCTCAAAGCCGGAAACACTGGGAAACTCTGAAGTAGATCACTACACTATTAAATACAAGAAGTTATTATTGAAACCGGTGCTCTCTTTATACAGAAATCATTTTTAATCTATAGTTTTGCTGAATCAAAAAAAAATAAAATATACGAATATTTCAACTAAAGTTACAGATTATCCAATCTATTGTACTATCAAACTGACCACATTTTGCAGATTTCTTTTTTTTAATAGTTTAATGAAATATGGTGTGGAAGCTTATTTAAAATGATCCTGGAGATGTTGCAATTCTGTATCAAATAATTTTTGATTATGTGTTTTCACACATACAGAGAACTGTATAGATTCCTTGTCTCACCCAGAAAATATTAGCAATTCATTTTACGAATGCTACTTATTTTACTACTGTTTGATTATAGTTGTGTGGAACTGTAGATTCACACAAAAACCTCAAATAAGCAATTTTCCTGCTCTGTTACTTAGATATCATTTAACAGACATTAAAGTATTTAAACAGACATATTTCAAGTGATAAAAGTCAGTAGTTCACGTTCTACAGATTCAGGAACAGGTCAGATGATCATTGCCATGGAAAAATATCACCACTGTTTTCAAACCAGTTACCACTACTAATTTAACAAGGCTTTCCTGACCTGACATTCTTCCTTCAATTTGAACAATCTGAAAAGCAAAGAATTTGTGCTATGTAGAAATGCTGGGGCTTATCTTAAAACACATTTGGAAAGTACCAGGTCAGGAAAGGATTTTTTTAAACTATAATGCTTGGTGCATGATCACAGAAAGTAGTCCAGGGACAGCAGCCTAACTTTGAAGAGTAATAAAACCCTACGTAGAGAACAACAAACACAATTTGAAACACATTAGATGAGGTTGGCAGTATTCAAGATAGGCAACATTCATCTGTCAAAGTCTTAGTTTAAAAAAATACTTCAAAAAGTTCCTACAGAAAATTATTCTAGAGGGGCTCATTTTAAAGATTTTGACTCTTTGCCAATGATCTTGTAGTGTAAACGAAGTAGGGAAAGCACAGAAAGAATTACAGGAATTTTTTTCCATCCCCATTAACAATGGTGGCCACAGGAGATGCTCTGGTTTTTTTATCCTGTGAAAGAGGAAGCATAGAATAGGTTGTTTATGAGCTGCTGAGTGTCATGACCCACTGCCCAATTCTTCTATCATTAGGAGTCACAAGGAATATTTTCTGGATTTTTGTTTCTTCTGCAGCCTCCAGTCCTATCCTGGCAGAGTGTATCTGTATGCCTCCGAGACAGTCTTGATTCTTGGCAATTGCTTAATGTCCCTACAGTTTTCTTGGCAAGATTTTAGAAATGGTTTGCCATTACCTGGTTCCTAGGACTGAGTGTGTGTGAGAGAGAGACTGATCCAGGGTCATCCAGCTAACTTTGTGCCTAAGGTGTAACTAGAACTTAAGTCTCCCATTTTCTTAACTACTGAACAAAATGGCTCTCTTAGTCATATCTAGCCTTCTTTATATTACTTCTTGCCAAAATTCCACTGGACTGAAAAGAACAAAAGGGCTGGGTTGTATGGGGCCCAAGGTTATCTCCTATTCTAATTCTGACAATATACTCAAATCAGTTGTGATGCATGAAACATCTTAAAACAGCAAGGATGACTATTATGTATGACTTCTTTTATTATTTCATTTCTTTTATGCATGCCTTGAGAGAAAACTGCAAATACTGTTGTTTGCCATGTAGGATTGGAAACAAGTTCTAATTGTTACATAAATAAAGATAGGCCAAGAAGCAATTGATGGAAACCTATCAAGGAGACAATCAACCTAAAACTAAGGAGAAATTTTCTGACAGTTAGAACAATTAATCAGCGAAACAATTTGTCTCCAGAAGTTTGGGTACTCTAAAACTGGAGGTTTTTAAGAGCCTGGACAAGGCTTTGTCTGAAATGGTAAAAGGGGTTCCTGCCTGAGCAGGGGGTTGGACTAGAAGACATCCAAGGTCCCTCCCAACTCTGTTATTCTGTTAAATTTAATACACAGATTTTTCTAGTACAAAAGGGAACTCAAGTGAAAAAAACCTGCTAGGTATTCCAGATTCTCCATAATTTCTTTAGTTCCCCCACTCCTCCTCCATCCATTTTGCTCAATATATTGTGTTGAATACCCAGAAAATATATTCTAATCTCTTCTGGATATTTGGAGTCCAAAGAAAAAAAATTGGCTCAATATTATATTATGATTTTCAGCAGACAGATCACCTAATATTTATTGAGGAGCCAAGTGTGGGAGTAGAAAGTATTTATCTATTTTCATTCCATGTTCCTGAGATTGCTACAAGTAGTCCTTTGGTTACAACCTCTTGTTCAGTGACCATTCAAAGTTATGAATGGCATTGAACGATGAGGACTTGTATTTATTTTGAAAGTACAAGTAACTCATTCAACTACTTCTTTCAAATTTTAAAAAGCACAAAACCCCTAGTGTAGGACTACCCTAAGGATTTTAATACCAGTAGTGAGCCCAGCTGTTGGATGCCACATCCTTTTATCTGATGAGTGTATTACTAAACAAGTATGTTCATTACACATTCTATGAACTCATGGCTTTAACTACCAATTAGATTATTAATCTATAACTTCATTTCCAACATATTTTTAATATGTAATATGTATTCCAGGCTCAAGCAAAATAGAAACTCTGTAGTTATTAAAAGTCCAGGTTTGAAGATGAAACTCCCCTCCAACTCTATTAATTATAAATTGTTAACACCATCTGATTATTCCAAAGAAGCATTCAACATTCTCATTCTCTGTCCCAGTAGTGACCGTTAAAAGTAGTTCACATGTCTACATCAGTTATTCAAGAGACTCCTTTTTCCATATCGAAGTGTTGTTGTAGTCGCCACCCACATCAAGTCCGACAGTTGGATGCTATCATGTATAAGCTACAAGCTTCTGTTTTACATATATTTAAGCAACCATATCCACAATTTACCATAAATTATGACATAACAGCAAGAATTCTAATTATTAGCACAACCTTTTAATTTTCAGCTACTAATCATTTGAAACAGACTGCTGGCCAAAATTAAAAACCGTTTCAGGTACTTGAAATCTCTATTGTGACAACTGCTTTTCCTTGAAACAACTTGGAAACAAGTGTTTTTCAAGAACATAAACACTAGCTGCTTAATTCGTGGGAAATACATGTAATAGCAAAGGCATGAGACCCAATTTAATGATGTAGTGGTTAAAGGTACAGGGCTAGAAACTAGAAAGCTGTGAGTTCTAAGCTGCCTTAGGCGTGAAGCCAACTAAATGGGCCAGTCACTTACTCTTTGCTCTAGGAAAAAGGCTATGGCAAACCACTTCCAAAAACGTTGCCAAGAAAATTGCACAGTAGTTGCCATGAGTCAAGACTGATTTGAAGGCACACATATAGTATACACAAAAAACAAAGAATTTATCATTTGGGATAAAATAAGTAAATCAGGTTTTAGCTCTAAATTATTTGAACTCACCATAATAGAGTAGAACAGATGATCCCAATACACTATTTTGCTTCAGTTTATGTATCTGTGCGCACACGCACACACACTTATATAGCAATAGCACTTACTTATATACCGCTTCAGAGTGCTTTATAGCCCTCTATAAGCAGTTTAGTTAGCATACTGCGTGTGTATACACAAATGCATACACACACACATACACATACATACATACACTTGCTATGACCTTTAAATAGGTGAAATGTTGCATCGTATGGCAAGAATTTTTGAATCAATGTACCTCAAATGGCCTTGCTTACAGAATGTGCCAAAATTCTGGACCCATGGCTCCATAGGGAATGAAATTTGCGGAAGTCATGACTACTCCAATGCTCCTGACTGCTGCTGCATTGCTGCTACTGTGGTCACAAGATCTCCATTTTCAATGTTCCGTGACAATTTCTCCATCACTCCTACAATCCCAGCAGCAGCCACTTATCTGTCTTTTGAGAAGAGAAGGGGACATTTCCGATGCTCCCTGCCAAATTCCTATAAGGAAACTCAATGGAGAAGTCAGCAGGAAGTTGGTGGTCACTCTGTTCCCACTGCTTTTTTCCCACCCATAGTCATTCCGTTTCTCAGTTTAGGTAAGGCAGTATCTTTGAAACAATGACCCAACAGGGTTGTCTAGTTAATTAAAAAGCAAATTCATATGTAGAGAGCAAATAGCTCTCTTTAATTTAAGACAGAAAATCCATATGATATTTTTCCACTGTAAAACAATATTCTTTAGAAGTAGTGCTTTCCCCCAACTTATTAAATATATATCCTATTTTAGCCAAATCTTTAATAAAAATCTAAGTGATTCAGATAGATATATTGGATGCTTGAACCAAACAGAGGTTACAAAACTAGCCAATTCTCTTTCAGAAATTCAGAGACATAAAGAGTTCATTTTGGAAAGAAAATGATGTTATTCTTCTAGATTTTCCATGTAAGGAAACTTCCAGGGAGAGAAAAAAGTAGTTGAGTAACAGAGGTTTTAGCTTCTACTTTTTCTACAGAATATCTCCAATCACAATGCTTTAATGGAGAGTTTAAATAGAAGTAATATCTCACAAGAGTTACCTACATTTAAGTGGGTTTCCCTAGGTTCCTCAGAAAAATGCATTTTTAATGATATATGATTGGATAATTTCACACTCCAATAAATGAAAATGCTGTGTGTTCAAATCTTTCTATTTTTACAACTCTGTGCTTCCAAATATACCTTTCGTGTCAAATATGCAAATGCCACCCAAACACTCTTCTACTTGTTCATTGCAACAGTGAGACGGGAGGCATATAAACTTAATAAACAGTTATAATAATAATCCAGTTCAAACAAAAAGTGTCTCTGCTTTCTTTGAGTTCATGAGTATTATCACATAATGGTATTGGGAGCAACTTTTCAAAACACCCATTTCAGAGTGGCAATTGGTAGAACTAACAGACAAATAACTTGCCTAAAAACCGTAAGCTCAAATATCTTTAAATTTTCCCTCTGTGTTCCAGGACCACTCTGCCTTATTCCGGTTTTCTTTTTTCCCCCAAGTCATTTCAGCAGTTAACTTTTCTTAAAACATATGCGCATAAAAAATGTTCACTTAGACTAGGGCTGTCAAACTCGAGGCCCACGGGCCAGATGCATCACACACTAGCCATGCCCATGCCTGGTTTAGCAAAGGGGGAAGAAGTCATGATACGTCACATGACACTGCCGTGATGATGCAAGTTTGACACCCCTGACTTAGACAGAAGACAGAATTCATGGACTCTTTTGCTTTTTCTCTCAGGACTGGCTCACAGCTTTCCTAATAGCAGTTACACTTTCTTCTTCTTTCTCCACTGCCTCTCCTCACTATATTGAATCGCCTTCTTTGGGTTACACCAGCACCTCCTTAGTTATCTCACAGCTGTTCCCAGGTTTCTTCACTTATCTAGCAGAGAAAATAGGACCATTTATTCATCTCAGTCCCAGGGAACAAAGAAAAGGAAGCCAATCTTCCTACCTACACATCCACTTAATATTTTAAGAAAATGTAAAATAAGTCGCAGTTAATCACAATTAGTTTATAAGACAGTACTGTAAATAAATCTAGAGCAATTCACCACCTTCGTCTATCTCCCCCTTTTAGGGAGTGCATCTCCAACGATAGCTGAAGCCACAGGCATTTGTTTTCTTTCATTCGGGATCATTATATAAAATACAACATTGTGATCTCATATAAGAAAACATTGAGCACATTAATTCTGCTGGGCTGAAAATGAGTTGTTCTTCATGTCCAAGAAAATGCTGTGTGTGCTTTGACACCCATTATTTACCATCCCAACAGAACAGTATAAATCAAAATTTGTGTTATTTTTTTGGCATACCTTCATGCTGAGTATAATTTCATACTGTCCATCAGTATCAAGCTAAAGTATTGGCAAAGAGAGGCATGAAGCCATGAAAAGCAAATTTAGCAAGCAAAACAGAAGCATTAGACAACTGAAAAGAGAATGGAATTACATAGAAATGGCACTGGAAAAACTCTTGGAGCAAGGATTTCTTTAGAGTTATTAACAACACTTCAGCACTATAGTATTTCAGTAATCTCAGATCTTGCCACCAAATATGCTACAGTTTAAAGATATAAATACTCGTCACCTTCTACAAAAGAGATAATGTCGAAAATTACTATCCAACAGAGAAAAAAGAGTGCTAATGTCATTATGCTCATAAACATGACAGAAACCACTGTACAGTGCAGATCATGAACTAAGATTATATATTTAATAGCTTTCTAATTCCACTTTTAAAATCATAATCGTAATCTGAAATTATGATTTCAAATATCCAAGAGTAAAAATCTAAAAGTCTTCACTTCTTTGAAATTTCACTGAAAGTAAGATGCTGCACCTGGCCATTGAAAACTTGGTATTTTACTGGTAATTTGGAGAAAAATGATGATTTGAAAATATGAAGAAGTTATGCTTAGTTTCTTAGCTTTTGCCCAAGGACATGCTTTAAAATCTGCATTTCTTCCTAAAGCTAAACAGTTTTTTAAAAGCTGTTTGGCATACCAACCAGCCTCCCAAATTTGTTCTTATGCTTAGGAACAGCTGTGCAGTACTTCATAAGACAGCTGTAATTTAAGTTAAATTGCTCCCATGTATAGGTGTTTATTACTTATACTGAACTTCACTTTTTGAATCAACATCTATAATAAAACATCTCTTCATGACAGAGTTATTTGACCATATTTTTTCTACAGCTATGAAAGTGCACAAAGGACCATTACTAAACCATTAATTTGATGTTTGATGGCAACTAAAATCCACACAGAATATTAATAAGAAAACTCAAAAAGCAAAATGGCATTCTCTTTTCTCAAGTCACTTTGTTATGTTTTATGGCATCTTGGAAATAGATAGAGAGTTAATATTCAAATGATAAGCCATATGGTTTGTATTCATATTAAAATAAGATAGGTTTCTATATTTTATTTCTGAATACGTAGACATAAAATATTTACTCTCCTTGGGTGGGCAACACCATCCACTCTTGAAGCTTGCTCTTTGCTTTAGGGGAGCAGAATGCTATAGGTTAGTTAGAAATAGTTGCTGTAGTAATGCAATAACTGTAATCAGACAAAGTATTTTGCTACAAACAAATTTCATTTCTTTGATTTCACTGCTACTGAATACCCTAAGAAAAAAAGAAGCAGAGAAACATACTTCCAGAGGGCAGTAACTGTGCTTTTCCTCTAAAGAAAGCAGCATAAATGAAGCAGCTCTTCAATTCACAAACCCCAAAACAAAGTTACTTTTGGTGTGTAAACTGTTGTACTGTCCTTTCACTTTCCTTTTTCAAATCTTCAATATGCGTATCTAGGCGTTCCAAAATATGATGGGACCTTTCTTCTTCTTCTTCTAGGAACTTTGCAGCAATCACTTCTACATTTGTGGTAGGCAGAGGACTCTAAAAAGAAAATACATTCAACAAGGCTGTGAACCCAGAAAATCAATTTTAATCTAATGCTTATTTTTACAATGAAAGGGAGAGAACTATACTACCAGTTTCACGATGTAATTTCAACTCTAGCTGGTTTACTAGCTCCAGAACTTTCTAGAGAATAGCTAGGCCACACCTTACTCCTAGATTACTGCAACATGAGGTACAACTAATTCAGGAGACTGGACAGCCACTTGTCAGAAATGGTATAGGGGCTCTTGCTTGAGCAGTAGGTTAGATGATGATCTGCAAGGTCCCATCTAACTGTTATTATTCTATTTTTTCTTCTTTTCTATTCTATTCTGTGTGTGTGTGTCAATCCTTGCCAATTAAGATCTTAGGAGGCACTATTTGTAGTGCCAAAAGGAAATCTTATGAAGCATTAACACAAGCAGTGGTTGTGGCACTCTTTTGGTGAAGCATGTCAGGCATCTAGTATTAGCTAATTTACATGTACCTCTTTAAACTTTATTTGAAGCATTTGCCTCTGACTCCTATATGATTCATACTTTATTGCATTGTATACCTTTTCATTTTGTTACGTTGTATTCTGCACATTGCTCTTAGTATTGGATGCAGAGAAATAATAATAAATTGAAAATCAGAATGCAAAGCTTCGTTGCTGCATTGAATACAAGAATTTAACTGCAAATGGAATCCCAATTTAGAAGCTAGATACATAAATATCTACATATTTTAAAAGATAAATCTATTTTTAAAAAGCCAAGCTAGTTTATCTGCATTCGTGATCTCTGAATTCTTTTTAACCAAGATTGAATATTTGATTGCATATTGAAAAACATTTACTAAAAATGTAACTATCATTTGGCTTTTAAGCATCTAGGTTTAATTTGGATACATACTCCTAGAGCTGAAAGTCTCAGTGAAATATATAAGACTGACTTCTCAACAAGAAGATTCATCTGCAAGCCTTTAACAGTCCCCCCATAATTACTGGCATTCCTTAGCAACCATATGGCCTTTGAAAACTGAATACTAAATATTAAAAAAATCTTATTGGTAGTTCATAATTAATCCTTCAAAAAGTACATATAAGCAACAGGTTACATTTTTTCAGTTTATATAAATATTTATATTCTATACATTTTTTGCATATTAATTTGCTTCTTACAGATAAAACTAACTTTCAAACAGTCAAACATACCAACAGTTAAAGGACCCTCTATACCAGGGGTGTCAAACTCATGTCGCCACAGTGACATCACGTCAGTATAGGGACTTTTTTCCCCTTCGCTAAACTGGGCGGGGACAGGGCCAGCATGTGACACATCCAGCTCGCGGGCCATGAGTTTGACACCCCTGCTCTATACCTATCATGTTTTAGCGATCATTCCAGCAGTCCCTTCCCCAGCAATGTGTTCTGTCTCATATTGTCTGCTAAATTCAAAGTTAATACCAAACTAGTAACAGATTTACAAGTATTGTTCCTCAGCATTTAGAGAACAGCTTCCATTTATTATAGTTGGGAATTGGGAATTTACGGTTCTCATCTTTCTTTCATTTCTTGTTCCAGTCAATGTAGATTGAAAGGGAAATAGCATGGCATTGAGTGAAAATATTTCAAAGAAGACATACTGAAATGAATGCAGAACTTCACAGATTATGCTATCATCAGAAAATAGTATATCCTTTACAATCGTTTATTATGCTTACCAAAGGTAAAAAGCCTTTCTCATGCTCTCTTGATACCATGTAAGAAAATTCTGGGTCTTCACAGAGCAAAATGTCTGATCTCTCAAGAGATTCATAAGGCAAAGATTCGACACTGTTTATTCTATGCGATAGTCCAGCAGCTGCATTAGAAACAGGAAGCATTCTGGATGGAAAGTGTTTTGCACTCTGGAGTTCCTCCTCATAATGTTGAACAGTCCTGTCATACTTAGCTTGAAGTGCTTTCATTTCTTCCTCATGTTTGCACTGCAGATCTTGCATTCTCCTGTGAATTTATTAGAAATAGTATGTTAGATCCAACAGACGAATGATTTTCAGCTTAAAATCTTCAAAAATGTTTAGTGGCTGAAATCACATCACACTACATGAATGCAATATAATCCACAGAAAATTTAAATGTAATTTCCCTCTGTGCTATTCAAAAGGCATATATTACAACTGCTTCTACCACATGAAACTGACTTTTACAAAAAGTGAGGAAAAAAGAAGAACATCTGTTTTCAATGTTCTTTCTGTTGCGCAACAATGTAGAAAAATATAATCAAATCTCATTTACATTTAATAAAATATGGGAAATAACTAGAAATTATAAAAAGATTTTGAAGTACTTCAGCATTTTAAAAAAATCAAAATCTAGTATTTATTAGGCTTCTTAAAAAAACCATCTTCATTTTCAAAATCATATAAATTCTTACTTGTTTTCTGCATTTGTTATCTCAGTCACCTGATGCTGCAATTGCTGCACAATATTGTCATATTTGCTCTGAGAAACCCAAGACGAAGCTTCCAAGGTAGTTCTAGTTTCTGCTAATTCTTTCTGTAGTTGCTTATTCTGAAGTTCCACTTTATTTAAAACCTTGTTATAACTTTCCTGGATTTCCACAAAGGAAGTATTTTTTGCCTTAAAATGATAGAAACACATTAGAAAGAAATTTCTTGTTTAATGAAACTCAGTTGCTTCTAAAGTTATTTTTCTGTTTCAGGGGTTTAAGAAATTTACAAGTCGTTTATTAAGAAAGAACCACATTGGAAGTTAAGTCAATCACAAAATGTCTGAATCATCATCTGACCTAATCAAATCTACAGACCAAAAGTTTCCCTTATTTATCTCAAATGAATATAAACTTCAAAACCACTTAGTCGATCACTCACAAATCAATGTATTAAACATGTACCGTATTGTTTGCTCCATAAAACACACTTTTTTGTCTCCCAAGAGTGGCTGGAAATGTCTGTGCGTCTTATGGAGCGAATATTACCGAAGCCCCCCACCCACCCACTGGCCCCCATCCTTCGGCCATTTTTGGCCTCTGTGCGCCCCATTTTTGGCCGCCATGTGCTATTCAGCCTCTGCATGTCCTGTTTTTGGACTGTACCAGGCGGCATGGAGAACGGCGGCAATAAGTGGTGGTGGTGATCCCCACTTGGAACAGGCTAAAAACAGGATGTGCGGAGGGCAAAAATGGGGAGCACGGAGACCAAAAATAGGGCGTGGGGAGGCAACATTAGGCGATGGCGGCGATCAGCAATCCCCGCTGCCTGAACAGTATTCCAGGAGGCCGATCCAACTACCAATCAGCTGCTTGTGCTAAATCAAGCTGCGATAACGTGCTGAAGCTGACCAGGCTGTTTGGTGTTTGCTGCAAGATGAATACTGATGGATGCTGGGAGGCAGAGGCAGATTTTTTTTTCTTCTTTTCCTTCTCTAAAGCTAATGTGCGTCTTATGGTACGGAGCATCTTATGAAGCAAAAAATATGGTATATAGCGTCATAATTCAGATCCAAAACAATGAGACGGCTCTCTGATTGCTGATAATACTCAAAATCTTCTAATATGCCATTTAGTAGAAGCTATGATTAGTATATTTATGCTCCATATAAAAACTTAAATTAACCACAATGACTGCAATGAATCTAAAAATCTTATTATGGACAAAGCCAAACAGATGCATAAACACAAATTAGGACATAACTTATAACTGCCTGCCTTGAGAAAAAGAATTTCTTAAATGTCATTTCCATTTTGTTTCTTCATGGTTGCATGGGTAAATGATTAAAATTATTGGAGTTAGTTTCTGTATCCTAACTCATTAAAATTAATTTGCAAGAACTGCATTTTTTTCTCAAATTCAAATAGTTCATTATGAAATTTCAAAAAAAAATCCTTGTGTAATTGTTAATTTTGTAAAAAGTATATTTTTTATTCTGATGTATTATTTGATACAAAAAAAGCGAAGCCTAGTTTCATTTTATGCCAGATATAAAACATTTGTAAGGGCTCATTCTCATATGGAGTCTCTTTAAAAATGTCCTCATAAAGATCAAGAGGGCAGCACTGAGACTATGAACTTGCACTGACATCTAGTGGTCTTGTTAAATAAAATAATACTTTATTTACTTCTTTAAAAAAATCATAGTCTGCAGAATATATTGAGAAACAAATTGCCTAATCAAGTTTACACTCCACTATTACTCTCTACAATAGATGCACAGTGTACTACAGTAGATGCACATTGTTTTTGGGGAGAAAGATATCTAAACATCTTCAACTATGTATAAATGTTGCAAGCTGTAAACCGCCCCGAGTCTTCGGAATGGGGCAGTATATAAATGTAAAAATAAATAAATAAAATAAATAAAAATTATACTTGTATATACAACAAACCATCTAAGCAATTCAATGCATCAAAGGAAATAACACAGCTCAATCAAAATATATTCTACCTTCTGCAGCTTCTCTGACAGATGGTGATTTTCTTGTCTGAGGGCTTCCAACTGAGACAGAACAGCCTTAAGAGATAAATTTAATTTTTTTAAATTGTTAGTATAGATTAGATGCAGGAAATAAATAGTTTCTTGGCTAAACACTTTTTATCAAGCCATGTGGACTTTTGTATCATAAATTATTTCAAGTATGAGAAGCAAAACTTACATATTCTGAAGTTACTAGTAATTATATTTAAATTTGAACAAGTGTTACCAAAAACAATAGTGTACAATAAGGGAACAAAAAAAACCAAGTCTCACATTACTATTTTTAATTGAACAAGTTGTAATACTATACTATAAAATATTGTAAAATTCAATTTTACCTTGTGCTCTATCATCTTTTGCTCCGCTTTTTCAATCTCTATTTTTAGTTGTTGCTCTAAGCTTAAAGTAGAACCCAAGGAAGAAGCAATTGTGATCTCACGTTGATGCAGTTCCCGTGTTAGTTGGGTAACCTCAAGCCTCATTCCTTCCAATTCTCTGCTATGACTTTGCTCTTTATGAGATAGCTCTTCTTTCAGCTGGAGAGAATTGGATACAAATTTGCAGGTCAACATTTTTTGTGATAAGTCATCAAGCATATTAATACCAATTTCTCTGTAGCATAATTTCCTCCCGTTACCTTGCTAAGGAATCATACTGCAGCAATGTTTCAGAAATCCATTGCATTAAGTTACAGTTAAAACATTCCTGTCTGAAGTTGGAGTATTCATCTGGAGTCCTTATATTCAATCAAGTAACACCTAATTGATGATTTCCTGTATTTTCTTTGAAACCAGCCAACAACAATGTACAAATATGACCAAGTAAGGCTGCTTTTAGTTTGAATTGCTAAAGATCTGCAGGTTAGCATTTAGCATAGTTACAAATTCCACAAAAGAACAACTGCCTAAAGCCATTCATAGTAAACACCAGCAGCTCCTACAAAGTTGGAATGATGGGTTTAGTAGAAAGCTGTAAACCCTAAAGTTCTGAGTATGGCTCAAAGAAAGGATGGCATCTTAAGACAGTACTCTCAACTCCTCCAGATTTTATACATTATTCCTAGAGGACCATCATCCATCTTGGTCTGAGATATTTTATATAGTCTGTAAAAGAATGTAAGACAGTATGCTTACATTGCCATACTCTTCCGACAAGCCTTTCCTGACTGAGGGGTTTTTAAATGGGTTTTAAATTTTTAGGGGTTAGTTTTAAAAACG
>JANHFL010003025.1:35873-55477 GCA_032468155.1 Oxyrhabdium leporinum
CATATAACAAGTCATAACCTTCTATGTTTAACATTCTCTCTTTAGTTTGAGTAATCCAATCACCAATTACTGTCAGATATAACTATTATTCTTACTAATTATTCATCTTCCTCTACACTTATCCTTGTTATGTTTCATTAGGCCTTCTATTCGATTTTGTCTATAGTCCATTACTAATATCCATCATCTATATACATCAACTAGATCCCACCTTTATAGCCAAAAAGCCTCCAAATAATTCTATTGTTTACTTATCTTAGTTATTTGATGTTCATTATTCTATTATACCTATTTGTTTGCATGTCTAGATTTCTAGATTCTGCTATTTTCTATCTACTAATAGATACAATCGCCAATCCAAAAAAATAATAATCTTCTCCCCATTTCTAATTTCTATCTTTATACTAATTCTTGGTGGTATAGCTCAAGTGTTACACAGTGTTTTATATTTAACCCTCATCTCTTGCCCGTTTTTGTATGTCAACTCTTATTGACTTCTTGGCATGTCTCCCATACTTCTCCCATGCGATCTTGTATCTTCTTTTCTCTTTCATCTTTAGTCTATGTATTTCTTCTATCGCTATCATTTCTTCACTCTATTGTACCCTCAATAGACCTTTCAATGGTCTTTTCCTCACTTCGGGTGTATTTTTCTGTGTATCCCCTTCTATCTTTTGATCTCTCAAAATACAGTTCACTATTTCTGTTTCAGCTTTGATTTTCTCTTCTTTTTTATCTTTTTGTATCATTTGTTGTTTGCCCTCCCCTGTCCTTTCCTCTGTTCTTTCTATTTTGTTTTCTGTTTCCTGAGTTTCCTTTTTGTTGTTTAATGTCTTTTGGTCATAGTTTTCTGGTCTCATAACTACATCAGGTATCAATTATTTTCTCTCCCTTGTCATCATTTCTTGTATACCTTGGAGAATCAATAATATTTCTTTTTGTGAAACAATTATTCTTCTTGCAATCCCATTTTGCCTTATTTTAATAAGCTTGAGATTTTACTCAGTAATCTGTCAGAATTCCAATGTCCCAATTATGTCATACCAAGATAGCCAATATTAAAACAGTTCAAACTATCCATCTATTAATTGATTCTTTAACAGTCTCGACTTTGTTTCAGAACTCCAAATTGTTTTACACTCGCACACTGTCCAACATAATTATAATGCTCAAGGTTCTTACAGATGTCTTCACAGGGCCAAGTATAAATCGTTACAGATAAAAAGTATATTTAAGCCAATTTATCCTTGGCCCAGGGCCAAGTATAAATCGTTACAGATAAAAAGTATATTTAAGCCAATTTATCCTGGTCGTAACAACTTTCACATCTTCCATTTTTTCCCCCAATTCTATATTACCTTCCTCAGCCAGCAGGTGTCACTGTTACTTTTTTTCCTCCATTTTTACTGCAAATAGAATATTTCCAAATACAAATATTTTCCAATAATTTCCCAAAGTTTCTCTAGTTGAGGTGGTAGTAAAGATATAATCCAGAGTTTCGAGACAATTTAGTTTTTAAGGAGCTGACCAATCCAATCTGTCCTTTATTTTTAAAAGTTACTTCTGTTTTCAATTTCTATTCTTCTTTACCAATTTTGACAGTAGCTCCAGGTCTTTAATCATCGCTAGTTACCTCTGTTGAGTCTTACTTTCTGAGGGGGATATTTTAGGGAAAATTCCATGGCAAAAGTTAGAAGGATTTCTTACCTGGATCAAGCACACTGTTACCAGATCTTTCCTTTCTTCCCTTCCATTCCAGCTGTCTTCACAGCTTCGGTTCAGCCATAATGGCCGTCTTCTCTTCTTGCTGGTCAAGGGGCTTCTCTTCTTCTTTGGGTCAGTTGAGGAGACTGTGCTTGACTCGCAACCACCGAAGCATCACCCCTACCTTCATCCCCCCTACAGGGTGACTTTCAGCTCTGTAGAGCCCCCAGACTTGAAGAAATCGGGGGGGGGACCACGGAGCTGCCGCTCATCCCCACCGTTTCACTATGTGGTCAGCTGCCTTCTCCCTATTTGGTCTTTCTTGTTAGGCCAGTATGGTCTCTCCTGTCGTTGGTAAACCTTTCTGGTATTCCAGCATCAGTGCATCTTCTTTATTGTCCTACGGATATTCTTCCAATGTTCTTTTTTTTTTCTTCAACTGTACTTGCAAAATTCTACATCTACCCATTTTCATTGGTAAGTAAAGATCATCAATATTGCTGCATGGATGAAGGATATGATTCATATATTTATATTTTTATATTTTTTATGTGAACCGCCCCGAGTCCTCGGAATGGGGCGGTATATAAATTTAATAAATAAAATAAATAAATAAAATATGTAACTTTAAATGGGAAACTTAAGTTCAATTTAGATGAGTCATTTTGACAACTCAATCTGCTGGAACATGAACAAGCTTAAGCATTCCTTCACACACACACACCCATAATGCCCCAAACATTTCAATAGGTCTTAAACCATAGCCTCATGTGAGATCAGAACTAAGAAACTGGGTTAACAATTAAGACATTGCTTCTGAAGTTAGCAGTGTGAAAGAAAACTAAACAGGTGTTCAGTTCATAGTTTTAAATCCCATACATTTAAATTCCTATGCATCACAATTTATGGATGATTTCCCTTTAAGCTTGAATTACAGTGGGTATTTTTATTTCCTGTGATGCTGGATTGAATGAGTAAATGCAGCTTCATTATACTGAGGACATAACTTTCACCTAAATATGTGAAGATGGCAAATACTGTCATATATCTCAGCCCTTGACACTAATACCCATAACAATTTTGAGGGATGGATGGTTAAATTTGAAGCCTTCATTCAGAAAAACACAAAGAGCTATAGATTTAGTGATGGGCCTTTTGTACTTTATTTTTTCTTTCTTTAGATTGATTCATATTCAAAATTTGTCTCAAGTTCTTCAGACTTGATGGAAAAAGAAAAACAAAAGATTAAAGATAATATAGCATTTGATAGATAGTATCAGATGGTATTTAACAGAAAACTGTCGTTAACTATATTTCTAAGCATACCCTCTCAACTAGCTGGCCCATCTTCCATTTAATTTCAAGCTGCTGCTTTACGCTACTGACATTTTATTGTGCAGAGCTATGTTCAGTTTTTCTTTTTAGTCAAGGCTGGATGACTTTCTCTGTGTGCAATTCCTTGCATTCAACTATTTTTCCCAAGTTTTGGAAATTCAGCTGAAACTATAATAATGATACGAGACATAAGGAAAGTTCTTGTCATTTTTTTAGAAGCGTTGTGCAATAGGTACCTTAGACAGTCCAAGATATAAACAAATATTAGTCTATACTTTCTATAGCTATCTAACTTTACTTACATAACCTGAAATGGAGACTGGGCTTTTTTCCATAAATAATCTACTTTTAAAATGAAAAGGTCATCTTGCAGGCATGAAGATTACAATAATGGAAGCAGTGAGCAAAGAAAATAATCTTAAATTCTGGATCATCTTCTTCAATATAATTCATCCCTCCTCTTTTAGCACCCTTTAATGATAAATTGTTTCTATGTCTACATTTCCACAACATAAGAAATTCCATATTGTCCCAATCTGTTTTAATGATATATAAATTGGGCATTTTAATGTATTTATTTGTACATGAGATCCACACTTTTTTTATCTCGGTCTTGGCTTTGCACAGCTGTTCTCCAGTTAGTTGAAGCTCCAGTAACTTCTCTGTTTGCTCTTCAGATGGCTGGATGCACTTTCCATCTGGAGATCCCAAGCTAAAGCCGAGAAAGATACATGCAAAAATCAAAAGCAAGTATTTTATAAGCAACATAATGCCAAATTTAACAAATCCAACAGATTTTTTGTTTCATAGGGTTTTTATTAATCTGAACTTTAATTTTGATACAGATCTAATATTTCATCCAGCACAAAATGTGTAAATGGGCACAATACTGAAGGCGTATATCATGATTTCTATATTTTCTTTATAAAGATGAAGAAATTTTTGAGGTTATGTACCTGCCCTCAAGTTGAATCACTTCAGCACTATCGAACTGCTGCCATAAATGTTCCTCTAATTCTGTTACACCATAGTAGTTTCCTTTGGCTCCTGTAGTCTTTTGTAGCTGCCTAGACAAAACAATTTAATGCTTGAAGCCTTCTAACAAACAAAGTCCATTATACCAGTTGTACAAGGAGGCATTTCTGTAGGCACTCGTGACATAAATGAAGATGACAATGTGTCTTTAAAATAACTTTAAATATTTATCAAAATTGTAATAAAAGAAGTTCTACCATAATACTACATCAGTAGGTATTATCAATCAATGACATGACAACATAACCTCTTACCAATCATCTTTTAAAATTATTATCTCAACCTGAATTGTCACTGGTTTTCCTAATATTGGAACACTGATCTAAAACATTTTATTAGAACATTAAGGAGCTAGTCTGGTTTAGAAATTAGAGTTTGGATTACAGCAGGAAAACCTAAGTTCCAGTCCTACCGTATTAAGGCATCTGGGTGACATAGAGCCACTCAGCCTCTTGTTAATTGTCTATGTAGTTGTTGGGAGTCAAAAGTGATTTGAAGTAATACACACACACACACACACACACACACACACACACACGGAGTGAGGTGGGATATTACTTTTTAAAATGAAGTGGGTGAGTGAATCTCTGGGCCTAATTTTAAGGAAAGAGGAAAGCGGAAAATGGGGAGAATTACAAAGGAATTACAGAGAAGTGGAGAGTGATCTCCTCTGGGCTTCTGGTAAGAGAAATCTTTCCTTTTCTTAGTAGTAATATGCAGAACAAGAGAGAAAAAGAGACCACATGGAAGGATGGCTATGCTACTACTGGTTACAGTCTTATCTACTTTTGGCAGCAGTTCACAATAAATTTAGGAAAGATGATGAGCTTTAACAATACTGGAAACTTAATGAATTCAGTTAGGTTGAAATTTCATGCATGCACTGGGCAGCAACACACATTCTTACCACAGCAAAAACAAAGTCTCAAAAATGTGATTCACAATGCATAAACTGGCTGAACTGGCAATTTCGAATCCAGAGAAATTGCAGTAAGGGTGTTGACAATCAACAACCAGGGGCACATTTTCACATTATAATAATGGACAAATAAATTTTGATAACTTTTCATTATATTTTTCTTTATTAAGAAAAAGTTCAATTTGTCAAATAAAATTATACTAATTTTCTATGAAAACTGTTGGCTTGCTGAGTTCTCTCATACAAGCAACAGTTGTATTGACAATCAACATAAAGAAAATCCATCTGTTTTCCTGTTTTTCTACTAAAAGAAACCTGAAAATATTTTAAATTATGTTATAAATCTATGTAATCATATTTCTCTTCTTAATTAAAGAATAATGACATATTGCAATCTAAGTTCAATATTTTCCTCAATATTTGAAGACAAACCTGATAAAAGTTTCTTTCACATTCAGAGTTTCAGTCAGCTTGGACAATTCTTTCTGTAATTGTTCATGATAAATCTGCAAATTCGTGATGAAGTCCTCCTGAGACAGCAGAGTGGCCCTGAGCTCCATCTTTTCATCATGAAGAACCTTCAAAGGAGAAAATGAAACTCAATCAGAATAAATATAACATATGGGATGAAATTTACTTTTCAATAGAGAATACAATCCCTTTCTTACCAAACTGTGTTTCCTGCTTAGCCTCAATGGAAGTGCTAGAATGAAGTGGCTAAATAATAATACTCCAAGTAATTACTATTGCACACTATGTGTTATTCAGTTTCCAAGCAATTTATTCACACACCTCTAGGGAGTTTCGGGAAAGTTTCAGCTCATGTAGAAGCTTTTGTTGTTCTGCCAGAATCTTCTGGTTGGTATCAGTCAAATCATCTACTCTTATATTCAGCCTCTCCAGTTCCAATTCATTGGCACAAATAGTGTCATTGGCTCTTTCCAACTTGCTGGCTAAATGATGGATTTCAGATTGGCTTGCCAGTTCCACAGATTCAAACATTTGCTTCCGGCTGCACAGTTGAGTCTATGAAGTAGAAAGCATTATTCTGTTAAAATTAAGCAATATCTTTCAAGAATAAAAATTAAGTTGGATGCAAATGTTACACGTCATTCTTTTTTACAATGTGAGAGGATTTTTTTTCCAAAGCTTATTTCCACTGTAGAAATAAGGAATTGTGGCTAGAAAAATTTCTCAGAGCCACTCAGCATATATTTAACTCTATCAGATCTTTAGCCGTCCACATCCAATTAAGAATACCATTCTATGAGGCAAGGAGATAATTGACCACCTTCGAGTCCCATTATCTGCAACTCAGTTTTGGTCCTTAAAAGAAAAGTTCAAAAATTGAATCTCAGAAGTGTTTTGAGAATTTCTGAAATGAAGGATGGCATCAGGCATTGTTCTAGGCTTCTTCTCCATGAGATATTCAAGTGCCTCCAAAGCAAGCAGAACAAAAGTCCAACTCAAGCTAGAAAGGATTCAAAACCAGGGATAATGAGACATCTGAGGCAACACTCTTATTTTTCCATATGAGCAGTACTGTAGATTAGAATTGATACATATTCTGGCCGATTATTGCAAGCAGCCAAAATTTCTGGATTAATTCAAAAATAAAAGTTACTGTTACAGGATTTATTTTAAAGGCAGAAATATTGCATACCATTTTTTATTCCTACTCACAAGTTTACATTTTTTTCCTTATACTCTTCACTTTTCAGTTCTACTGCAAAACTGAGAAAAGCAATGGGCTGCAGAGGAAGCAATCAGAATTTAATACAGCACAGAAGGCTGACATGGCTGTGATCTGTCAAAACAGTAGAAGTTGGGAGAGTGCATATGTGAGCTGTAACAAGCTAAAAAATATTCTTGCCAAATTTTATTACCTAATAGTGTTGATCATGACACTAATTTTTATGGGAAAAAACCTTTTAAAGATTTGCAAAAGCAAATATTATAGAAGTACATTTAACACTTTTTTGTCAATGACTTAACAGGTCAAGCAAAACAGTTTGCAGAAATTTTTGACATTTCTGTTAAAAGAATTGTTGGGGTCAAATTATAATCCCCTGACCTCAATACATCTTCCCAGGAAAAAACTGTTTGATCACTCACAAAACATTTAGAAGGCCAAAACATGCCAATATGCTGAGGAAAGATACTGGGATGACATCAGCAGAGCTCTGGGAAAGCAAAATAAAGTAACTCCCTAGAAAGAAACAGAGTTCTCTCTTCATGAAATAGTGCCTTTTTCTTCTTTCAAAACCCAACTGTCTTTGAAGTCTTTGCCCCAATACCTCATAGCTACGCCCTACTGGCCTCACTGACTTTATACACACATGTGTTATATACATGAAATAGTTGCACTTCCCAATCATATATACATTCTATTTTGCACAAGTCTGTAAATAGGAACAGTAACCTCATCTTTCTTTAGACTTGTCAACAAAACAATTTTGTAGTTCAATGTAATGTGTCTCTAAAATATTCTATAATAACATTTGCTTTACCCAAATTTGCATCAGAGGATCTCTGATTCCTCCAATACTATTTTTCAAAGGGCACTGAATGGATCTGTTTTGCCAGACAGCCTGAATAGTTCTACAGTGTAATTGTGTGTGTGTGCGTGCGTGCGTGTGTGCATGCGTGTGCACACACACACACAATCTAACAAGATAACAAATAAATCAATAAATTCTCTGCTGTGGAAGCAAATATTTTTCTGGAGAATCTTCATTATTAACTTTCATGACTATAATCATTCCAGAAACATGAATGTAGCAAATACACAGCTACACTTGAAAATAAAAATGCAATTTATTATTTTTCTATTATCTTGTCACTAACAGAAGTATACCAGGCAAAGGTCTTTGAAACCCAGTTTTAAAAGGCTGAACCATCAAGAACTTAGGCAACACTTCAACAAGGCATTTGTTTTAAAAAGACACACTTTTTCCCTAGCCATCCTGTCAGCATCTGTTTTTTGCAAAGCCACCATCAGTGTCAGCTTCAATCCCATCACAGCCAATTTCTGCCATGAAGAACTTCTATTCAGAGGCAGCTCTGTAGCTCATTAATTGGAAAGCTCCCAGCAAGAGCTTCTTACAATGAACTTCACAGATGAACTTCACAGATGAACTTCATCTGTTAAACGAAACCACAGATGAACTTCATCTGTTAAACTAAGTCACAGTAGCCTTAAGCCAACATACAGATTAATATTTTTTTTAGAAACTGTTAAAGTCTGTTTTTAACCTCATGAGAAATAAACAATAGAACTCAGAATATTTTGGTTATGTACCACGTGCATATTTTGTAAGATACCTATACTACTTATGAAAAACGTAATTTACATCTATTGCATATACTACGGCACACTATCAGGCATTTAGTTGCTACAATGCCTTTAACAAAATAATTTTTAAAAATCATACTATTTGTTTTCTCACCAAAACATTGTTTGGGAACTTAATAGTAAAAAGGACCAGTTACTGAACAGATTTTAGATTATTTCCTGACTATATGCATATTGGTGCTTATAAGTTTGTCAACTGTGTTGAATTTTCTATATGTCTACATAAATACGACCTAGAACATGAATCTATTGTCTACACAAATAATAAAACTAAATATAGAGAACCTAATTCAACAAATGAGTCAAAACATTCTGCTTGTTCATATATTTATTGAGAAAAATGACCCAAAGCTGTATACTTATAACCACCACTTTACATACTGAATAGGACAGGATTATCCCAGAAGAGACTCACTTCAATGGTTGCCTGAATAAACACTTAAGATTGCCATCAATTCTTTTCTGGTCTTTACGGCAAACAATTCAATTTAACTGTACCTGAACTAGCTCAGACTTCTCAACTAAAGCCTTCCTCTGTGCTTCCAATGAAGCAACTTGCTGCTGGTACTGCAGGCGCTGCTTTTCCCAATCTAAAGACTTTTCTTGGAACTCCTAGAAAAGATAATGACTATTTATTTGCAATCGGAATGCTTAACAGTATTCTGGAGTTCCTTCTAAGATTAAATTAAATTCTGATATTAAGTTATTGGATATTATTGAGTAAATAGACTTAACAGTTGTTTTTAAGGAATTAACATTCTGCTTTCCAAAGAAACATTACAAGTAGCATATACCTTACAAGTATGGCATAGCAAAAATCTGATAATGTAATTCAAAAACAATGCTGAAAAATTAATGACAGAAAGATTAAGATCAGTTTGGATAAAACAGTGGATGCTGCTGAAGAACAGAAGGCTCTTGAGGTTAGAAAGATATAACCTGAGTGGCATGACTATTTGTGATGGTATGGATCTAAGTAGCAGGTGACTCTAAGGAGCTGTTGCACCTGAGCAAATAAACCCTGTCTATTTCCTCAGGAGCAACAGAATCAAACTGTTCCCAGACAACTAGGCAGGACTGTACCTCAGTCATCTACCCGGGACCTATACCAAAGAATCTACATTGGAACTGATATTTAGGAAGCATTAAAAAAAAGAACATGTTGATGGTGGATCATGGTTAAATATACTTTAACTGAGCAATTATGTGAAACTAAGAAACCCATTAATTTTAATTGGACTTATACTGAGGTAAAGGACTCTTACTTCCAAATTTAAAATAAAAATCTTGAGATTTTTCCAAACCTATTCACATCTGTTTGAATTATAAATTCTGACCAAGACAATTTTCCCACCTACCTCTAATTTCTTGGTCAGAGTCTTTATTTCAGACTGATCCTCCTCTTGGCTCTTGGAAGATTGTCTAGTTCCTTTTAACTGTTTCTTCATTAATTTTTCATAACTCCTCTTCAACCTAGCTAGCTGGAAAAAAGAAAAATAGTTGATAGCATAAATACTAAAATACATTTTTTAAAACCCCTAGTCTGTTTTCAATGACCAGAAAATTCATATTTATAAATTAAATTAAGGAGAACTGAATATTTCTGAAATGTTGCAAAAACTAAATGGACTGATAGTCAAGAGTTCTTATTATGGCTTTGTTTCAGTGAAATGTCTTTATTATAACAAGTACAAATTAACCATCTTTCATTAAAAATACAGTAAAGAAAGTAAATATCTGAAAATTCCAAACTATCAAATCAAGCATGAACAAAAGATCACGAAAAGAGAATAAAAATGTAACAAAGACAGTTTAATTTTTTTTAAAAAAATAAATAAGGAAGCAATGTTGCCAATGAACTATTAATAATTTTATATTTCACTTCAAACAGAATGTATACTTGTTTAAGATGAGGATTTTATTTAAATCAAATTAGTCTGCTATAAAAGTGTCACACTGTTGATGGAAAAGAACGAAGTGGATGTTGCACAAGGATTTCATTTTTATCATACAGATCAATAAGCATAAACAACCAACAGCAACTTGCGATACTATAAATAGAGACATAATTATTCTTATAAGTGAAAAATAAGATATGAGGATTACCCCGTTATCGGATTTTAATTACTATTAGGGCTATATGTAAAGATATACAAGCAGCCTTTCATCTGACAGATATGATTATGAAGAAACCCGCTTTACATTTTGGTCAAGGCAGTTTTGCTACCTTTTAGAGAGCTCACCTCATTTTGGACTTTTGTTAATTGACGTTCATATTCTATAGTCATCTCACGATTCAGTTGCTCCATCTCATCTAATCTCTGGCACAATCTCTCAGTCTGGAGGATAATAGTATAGAGCTTAATACAGAAAATTTTATCTGAGAAACAGCAAATCTATGGAGCCACAGAACTAAATATATAAATGTTTGTCCACACAAATAACAATCCAGCAAAAAGTCAGAACTCTAAATTAGTAAAGCTGACCCTTTTACTCTCCCTTCTCCCTCCCTATACCACTTATTTGCCACAAGGAAATTAATAAATTAATAACTTTCTAAATAGAAAGTAACACTGAACCAACCTTCAGAATCATTTACTGATATAACATGAGTAAAATTAATTTTCCATATTTAAATAAGAGATGAACAAAACTGGTGGGACATTATCATAAAGAAGTCTTCCTACAAATTGTAGCAACTATTGCACACACTGTCCTAGAGACAAGATATATAAGCAAGGGTTTGCTAAGGAGTTTCAGGTATTCATAATTACAATCTGGACCCACTTTACTCTTTGTAGAAGTAGCTCAATATCAAAATTGTCTTAAATTTATTCGTGTTGGCACTGCCTAATTCAGTGCTCTGACTGTTTAAATATAATGGAGAAAGGACTAAGAGTAAAACTTAATTTAAAAACTAGTTTTCAAAAATTAGTGGTCCTTCACATTACTCTCTTAACGGAAAAAAGTAACAGTCACAGATATCGTATTTTGAGTCGATGCACCATAATGTAGTATTCTCTTTAAGAAAGGATACGTGACACTGAACTTTTCTACGCTATCAATTTATAGCCAAAACACTGCCCACAGTCACTTTTTGTGAAATGGACGACCATATAAATCTGATAATAAATATCATTACCAAATCCAACCAAATCACCAAAAGCAAAATGTATATTGCTGCAGATCTCAGTATAAATTCCTCATATGAAAAGTTCTCATAGCCCAGTGTCATTTCTGTAGTCTGATAAGAGATTGTATTTGAGATAGAAAGACAGAAGGTTCTTGGCTATTGGTGTTACATTCTTAACCTTTACAATATTTTATCAATGACCTGTTAAATGGTTTTGACTATAAAGTGTGAATCAAATCATGATATAATAAATAACACATAAAACCTTTCAATACAGAGAGAATGAGAAAAACAGATGTGAAAAAAGTAATGGTAAATCCACCATTTTAACTATGTCAAATGAACACTATTCACATACTGCTTGCAGAATTCTCAAACTATGGTTAGTGTATACACTTCATTTGACAGCATTTTTATTTAGGGACCAATCCCTTTAAATGACCTCCAGAAATGTTCAAAAGGTGTGTTTTAATGAAGTCTATATCTGTTGTGGAATTTTTCAGAAAAAAAGGTAATGTCTATTTAAATAAAATGAAAATTACGTAAAGTTCATAGAGATACCTCTTTGCGTTTCTCCTCTGCTGCATTTTTGAGGGAGGACAGTTCCTGGTCTCGGAGTTCTAAACAAGACTCCAATGCCTGAGTTTCAGTATCCCATTCAGCTTTCTTGTGAGCCACCATGATATCTATTTGCTTCATCAATTCTTGCAGCTCTGCTTCACATGAAGTCTGGAAACTTCTGCTGGCAAGAAAATAGCTTTACTGAGGGCACAATTATCAGAAAACTGATATTAGTTAAGCAAAGCTTTCTTCATTTTTTTCTGTGAGATCAGTCCCTAGCCATTGGTAATATTCTGTAGCAGGGCTATATAGATGATTTAGATTCACATTCAAAAAGATGCTTCAGATTATACAAAAATGCAAACATAATATCTATCCATAACTTCTTTAAGCAGCTGTACTTTTTCCTGGTATTGTGCAGGTGCATAAAATAAGTATAGATGGTTCTTGTTTAACGATCACTTGTTAACAACCATTCAAAGATATCACAAAGCTAAACAACTGGTCCTTGTAGTAGTGGCTGTAAAAGCATCCATGGTCACATGATCAGCATTTGCAACCTTCAGTGCTGGCTTCCGACAAGCAAAGTCAATGGGGAAGTCAGCAAGAGATTGCAAATGGTGATGTGGCATCACACTTAATGACAACATGAGATTTGCTTAATTAGAAGTGTCAGAACTGCTAAACAATGCAGTCATGTGACATTGAGCTTTGGGGGAGGAAAACTTCAAAACTACTGAAGACAAATGGAAAAGATAATTTGATAAGAAAATACAATTACAGTTAGTGGAAATGAATGTTTCAAGCTTATCAAAACCCCGACTGGAGATTTTGGTTCTTTCAAAGCAAAGGCATAGCGAACACATAAGGAAAACCATTATTATTTTAATAAATAGAAAACAATTTACAGTGTAATTCTACTCAAATAGCAGATCTAAAATTAATAAACCAACTGAACAAATTCAAAATGCAGCTAGTTTTTTATACCAGTAAGCTGACAACAAAGAGGAATAGCACTTTTTCCTTTTCTGCTTATTTTTGATTATAGACTTAAAAAAACACACCTCTCATTGCATTCAGTAGAAGGGAATTTGTATAAAGCATTCACTGCTGAAACATCTTAAGCATACCAGAAATGTTAACTTGCAATAGTGCTGTCCTAGAATATGTGAATTCTAATTGTGTCCCAGTCTTGCCCATGACACGATACTCATTTTTACTTCTACCAATGTTAGAGCTTTGACATCAAAATGTAAGAGATTCAGATTTTTATACCGGCTGAATAAGGACATTTAAGGTCCAAATGTGATATATCCCAGTGAACATAAGACTGCACCTTTGTGTTTTCAGGTTCTCTACAATAGTGGCCTCCAGCCTTTTGAGTGCCAGGGACCGGTTCCGTGCAGAGTGGTTTTTCTGTGGCCCTGAGGAGGCATGATTTTGCATGCTGCCTGCATTCCGCACATGCACGGATGGTGCTTCACTCATTTGCACAGCCCAGCTTCTGGCGTACCACAGACCTGAGCCAGTCCAGGGGCTGGGGCTCGGGACCCCTGCTCTACAAGAAAGCAGGGTTTTTTTAATTCCATAGTGAAACAAATATACACCTACTTCATTAATTACTCTAAATACGACCTGGGCATTTTACAGCTCCCAATTCACATCTGCTCTTTAGTTGACCCTGTCCGGCCTGCCTGAGGTTAACCAGAAATTAAAAATCAAATCTGAATAAGTTCATTGCAAGGGACTGGAGAAGCAAATTGGATCCAGCTCAGCACAGTTGCCATGTACTCCTTTAGTTGGCTGGTGGCCATGGGAGGACGAGGAAAGCACTTTTTCTGCACCTGCATAGCACTTGCCCCTCGCCTGGAACAGCCTCAGGAGTTGAAGTGATAGAGTTTGAGGACATCAAATCAAGTTATATTGGTTTGGCACTCCACAGCAGTCTCAGTTTCTCACATGGCCCCTTGGGAAAATTAATTACCCATCCCTGTTCTAAACTGTAATTGTAATCCCTGGTACTATAATAGGTATACTCAACCTCTCTATACCTCTCCACAATTCTGATGCCCATAGAGTGTTATTTTTTTATTAGTATCAGAACTATAATTTTAAAGATTTTCTGAAACTGAACATAACTGATATATGTTCTTAGTTCTACATAACTAATTCTTAGTTCTACATAGCTAATTCTTGAGCATTGCTTTACATGGAGTGCACTCAAGTGTGCATTAAAATGGCTTACATATCTCTCTGTAATTAGCCTGAATTAATCTGTACAGCAACTTTAAAAGATAAGTATAGTACTACTGTTTTAAAAACCCTTTGCAGCTGCATTTAAACAAGATATTAAGAAAGAAGCAAAAATAAAGCTGTTTCTGAATTACAAAACTTTCTTAAAAGTTTATTTAAAATAATACTTAACAACACCATTGTTAAATTGGTTTACTTTAGTAAAAAGGGATAC
Source organism: Oxyrhabdium leporinum (assembly GCA_032468155.1). Taxonomy (NCBI): domain Eukaryota; kingdom Metazoa; phylum Chordata; class Lepidosauria; order Squamata; family Cyclocoridae; genus Oxyrhabdium; species Oxyrhabdium leporinum. Next base: position 50,383 of record JANHFL010003025.1, read on the forward strand.
AAATTATAAATGAATGCACATTTCTTTTTCTCAATTCAGAATTTTTGTATTGGAATGGAGAAAAACACTCCAAATTGGTGCATTAAATAAATGTGGATTTTACTGACAATTTGGTAAAGGAGGTAGCTAATATATTTTTAATTTGATATCTAATGTTATTTTAATAACATTCTCAAAAAATAGCAAATACACACCTGCTATGTCTTTGGGTTTGCATTTTTTCCAACAATGCCTCCATCCTGAAATCACTTCCCTTAAAGCTGCTGGGGGGAAAAATGAAAATTGTGGTACAGTAAGCTATCATCATTTCTACCCCTCCTATCACACTGAGAGTACACACACATTTGATATATGATATACGCCCTACAATTAGAAAAAGGGAAAAACACTGAAGAATTACACAATTTATGGTAGGGGATAACCCTTCAATAGCTTTACAGGCTAAATGTTGGGAAGACTATAACCTATGGAATCTATAAACTAAAAATAATACAAAAATCAACTAGCAAACATTTGCTAAAACCTTACCTAAGCAAGCATTATTTCATACTACATTGCCATAGTATTATTAAATTAAGGATTCTAAAGTAGATTTAAAGCTATTCATAAAAGCGTGTTTGTTGCAATTATTTTTACTTTATGTCTCTTTCTTTTTCAAAACAAGAAAACAAAGGCATCACCAACCCCAAAACATGCACTGTAGTTTATTTTCAGATTGAAGAACTACAAATGACCCAGGAGATGTTTTTTTTAAGAAATATTGATGTATAGATGCAATATCTGGACTAAAATTATTTTCATATACACAACAGTTTTATAGTATTTTTACAGAAAAACTCCTAGTTGATACTTAGAAACCTGAGATATCAGGGGCAAGCATTACTGCCTTTATAAGACTGCAGACTGGTTCACAAATTGACCTAGCAAAATTTAGCATCTGACGTATCCCATTGAAAAATTGCACCATATGAGCCAAATACAGAAAACACCTATCCCTCATTATTTGTGGGGAGCCATTTATGTTAGGATTTTGCAGATGTTTAAATTATTTTTATTATGATTGTAGATATGCTATTGTATATATTTATTTTATTGCTTTTGTATTATTTAACTGATCTTAGTTAATTACTTCTTCATTTTGATTGTTGTTGGATTGTACCTTGCTGAAAGGAATAATTTTGGTTTGTACTTTAAGTATGTAAAGAATCCACTGAAAGAGTCCATTGAAAGTCTTATCTGAATAGTGGAAAGATCCCTTCACCATAAAATGGCTATATTTAGTCAGCTATATGTAAACCAGCCCGACTGCTTAAGTTTGCCAATAAATTCTTAAGACTAACTACTAAATACTTACTCCTTAATAAACTATCTTAAATTCAGAATTTACCTGAAAGTTGCCATCTAGTATTTAATACTTAGTGTAAACAAAGACATCATTCCATTTTCTCAGATTTCTTTCCTCTAAAGTCCTAATTATTTTCATTTCTGTTAAGGCAAAAAAAAATAACATATAACAATAAGAAGCATGCCTCTTAGATTTAATAAAGTTTCAATTTTTGCTATTTTATTGTTCATATTTTCCTTAATTCTTTTCTCAAACCTAAGAATCATCAGATTAAAAACTCACCAATGGCATTTCCTAAACTATATTTAACAGCAAATTACACTTTTAATTGTATCCCCAGTGTGCCTAAAAGCATATTCAGTCAGTGGTGATTGGTGCATATTTATGTTATTTCCTATCAGACCATTATATCCCATCTTTTTTCCAAGTACTGATTAGCCAACCAACAAGAGTGCATTTTTGTTACAAATTATTAAGAGAACCATCCTACATTAAATATTACACTGATACTTAAATCAGTGAACTGAGGCTTCCTCGGATATGAAAAGAAGTGCATCTTGATTTTTATTCAAAAGTCAGGTTTTTCAAATAGGATCTTCTCAAATATCTGTAAAATACCATCTCAAATTATTTTTAAAGTCTGCATTGGGACTTCCTACCCTGCTCAGAAAGATTTTTTGTCTCATCTGTTGTAAAAAAAAAAGTAGTTGGGCAAAGAGCAGAAAATGAGAGACGGGGATTGAATGACCGCATTCGCACGACACTTGCCCTGGGTCACGGTTTATTCATTTAATCCAATTTTCCTGGATTCACATAGCATGTTGAACCATAAAGTAACCCCACCGGCTGGGTTCGCATCACTGAGATGCGACAAAATGAGTTAAGGGCGAACCGACAAGAAAGGACTAAGAGAACAGAGCGCGGAAAGCAAAGCATCAGAAAGGGAGCCAATTCGGCGGCAAATAACTGGTGCCAAGTACTCAGAACACTTCAGAGACCTAAGGTTCCCCGCCAAAAAGGAACCGACGAAGCGGACAGACGACCAACCCGCTCCCGCACACCAGCATCACCTTCCTCGGAGTTCTTCCGTTACCTCCAAACCTCTCCGAGGGGAAGAATTGCGACCGCCCCGCCCACTTTCCCTTCGATCCTCTCGCTATGATTTACGCCTACTAGAACCGCTGCCTGTGACGTCACGTCCTTTCGTTCCAAAATCGCGGAACGGCGGCGGATATCGCGTGCTGCAGGTGTGGGTCGAGGCGTTTGGCGTCGCGAGGCGAAAGGAGGAAGAGAGGGAGAGCAGTGATGGAGGAGGGGTGGGCCGCGCAAGAGAAGGGCGGTCTCGAAATGGCCCCCTTTGGGGGATGAAGTCGAGACGGATAAGTGTTAGGCTTCGTATAGGGGCAGGGAAACTGTAAGAATGTAGTCTGGAGAGATTCTCAGTCATCCAGGTATAGCAGCTTTCAACTCGGCTCCTAAGCTAATTGAAAAATCTTCCATTTCTGCAATTTATTCATTAGGAGCAGCCAACTGGAATGCTTTTGGTTTTATCTCATGACTTCTTTTTGGTTCAGGGAGATTTTGCAGAGCAACATCCATCTTCCAGCCTGTAGTAGTATCTCTCCTTTCCTTTGAAGATGTCAGCCTGACATAATTCCTTACCAGAAATTTTTATATAGTAATCTTATAAACCTTGAGGTTATGTCCACCAAACCTACTATTATTTTTTCTCTGGATGCTATTGGTTCTCCCCCCTTTTCCCATCCTCTGCAGGCCAATATTTGAATCTTGACAAAGATCACAACGGCATGCTTAGCAAGGAAGAATTGTCTCGATATGGAACAGGGACACTAACCAACATCTTTTTGGATCGGGTCTTCCAGGAGTGTCTGACCTATGATGGAGAAATGGTATTCCCCTCATATATAGCAGTAGTATACTGTGTTCCGTGAAGTAATGTTTGTTTTTTAATTGAACTCCTGTAGTTTCTAAGATTGTAACATAAAATGCATATTAACTAAATAGAATGAAAGAAACATTCACATTTCACTGGCAGCTGAAACCAACACATGGTATTTTTCATAACTGACTTTGCATTCTTAATGAGAAGAAGAAATCTCATAGTGAAGAGAAGACAGTGAGTTCTTCATTATTTCTCTTTTTCTGCCAAAGTCAGGAACAGTGAACAATTTATAATCTGAAAGTAACTGGCATGAATACACAACCACAATGTGTCTAAAGTAGAATATAGAATTTCCTTTTAATATATACCATACTTTTCATTTTCTAGATGGAGTTTTGGACTTGGATTCTTATTAACTCCAAGAGCACAACTTATAGAGAATGATTGTGACATACAATAGGATATCTACATGCTTTTTAGGATTTTAAAAATTGTATTCACTTTCTGCTAGAAAATTTACTCTAAGCTCATACGAGACTAGAATCTGGTAGAAAGCTGCAGAATCATTATCATTAACAATAATAATTCTTTAAAAAGTATAGCAAGTTTCCTAATCAATTTTTAAAAATTGTCCTAACCTAATAACTGTTTACTTTCATTAGTGGAAAGACAAATAGCAATAGATTAATCTACTGTCTAGACATTTGTTTCTTTAATTTGAATTCTGAGCAGCTTCCTTGTAGCATTGATAGAAATCTATGTGGATGTTGCTTAGCCAGTTAAGCAAACCATTTTCTGTTCACTTTTTTTCCCTTTAATGGCCATTTCTATTTCATGCTGACTTTCACTAAAAACTAACTGCTGTCCTACAAGGAAATAGTCATCAATTATGGTTTGCTTGCAAAATCAATTTTAAAAGAGGACTATAATAAACATGATTGCATCTGCTTTTAGGACTATAAGACGTACTTGGACTTTGTACTTGCATTAGAGAACAGAAAGGAACCTGCAGCTTTGCAGTATATTTTCAAATTGCTTGATATAGAGAACAAAGGATACCTGAATGTCTTTTCCCTTAATTATTTTTTTAGGGTAAGTCCCTTTTTGTAAAGGTAGGTCATTCTTTTGTACATGTGTTGTTGTAACCATTGTGCCTTTGCTTAGAAACCAGCTGGTGATTACTTTAAAGTACCTCTATTTATTACAAGGCTTTTGTCAAAATACAAACATTTAAAATTTTACATTTTAAAAAATTCAGAATTATTTTCAGAACATCTTACATTATAGTACCATATTGCTGTGCTTGTAATTAAATATGAGTTTTTCTAAAAAACAAGCCTAACTTCTTTTTTGAGGAAAGAATTGCTAATTACCTCTAATGGTCAACAGAATATTTTTCTAGCTACTGCCGTGATAGAAGAGCTTAAATTACTGTAATTATATGTTTTAGTGTAAATTTTAAATTGCCCTTTCTAATTTATTTTACTTGACTGGGAAATAATTCACATTAACAAAATTTACAGATGATGCTTACTAATCCCAGAAAAATAAATACTTCACAAACTACACTGATTAATGAATCAACCGTTTCACAGAGATAAAAGTTAAGACTGGAAATATTATCCTAGCCTTCACAAGATCAATATAAATGTTAGTTGACTTAATCTTTTTTTCTATTTTCAGCAAAGAGAATATTCCTAATTAATAAGCAATCGTTTTGGAAATGGTGATAATTCACCATTAAATGGTTAAATTTACAAGATGTTAATACATTTTATTAAGATTCAAGTAATTAAGCAACTAATCATATTTGTAAAATCTATCCCCCCACCCCCCACGAATCCCCC
>JANHFL010003025.1:55577-67977 GCA_032468155.1 Oxyrhabdium leporinum
GTCCCAACGCTGCTTTTTTTCAGGAGGCAGCTACAGTACATGTCAGCATGTAAGCGCTGATAGTTTAGTACGCCGTGTTTCGGGTTTTAAGGAGAGTCTTTAAGGTCCTGGAGAGAAATGAGTTGCGGTTGTGCTTATCGATAAGTACTATTTATCTGTAAGTTTTACAATCGGCCTTGTAAGATAAGTTATTTCTTCACTAAATGGTATTATAATCAGCCCTGCAACAAGACACTTGAATAGTGTGTATATATCCAGATAATTAAAAGGGATGGGATGTTAAGAAATACGGAAATAAAATCAAGCAAGCAAGCAAGCAGTCTGGACCCATTAAAACTTTCAGAAAGATGCTGGCAAATTTGGAATTCCTAAGTATATCGTAGATAGGAAAGTGCTGTGCCGGATTTATAATGGTTAAATTAATGTTATCCATTATGTATACCTGTATTTTCCCTCCATAATAGTCTTTTTAAAAGAAAAATATTACAAGTATCTATAAAAACACAATTGTCGTACGTTTTCTTAATACTTTTTCCCCCCTTCTTTTCACTAGTCTCTTAAAAGCTGCAATTAAGACAAAAAAATTGCAGGACAAATTCCCAAAAGTATATGAAGCAGTAAATATATGAAAGTTACTGAAATTGAGGGGAAAAAACAACCATTGAAAATGTCCAAAAGTCTGTATTGCTGCCGTTTATCTTATTTAATAAGTTATATTTAATAGGAAGCAGTTCAACACCAATTTTGAAGCTTATACTAAAACATTTTGAGAAAAGAAAAAGCACTTTGTGAAATGTTGTCCAAAAGTTTCTTGCAAACTAACTGGCCTACAAAAAGTGGGGGGAATGTGATACGTAGTATACAATTTCTCCATATTGGATTTTTAGAATATATAGGTATAATATGATCAGTGCTGATTAGCAGTAGAGGGATCTTGGTGTCATATATAGCCCATTAAAAACAGTGTATGGCTCAGGATGCTCATTTATGCTTCTAAAATAATAAAGTAAAATAATGAATTTTGACGTTTTAGGAAGAACTCTAGCTTTATCAGATATGGCGGGTTGGCAAGAGTAATTTTTTTAAAGACATTGAAATAGATTCATATTCGTGATGTTGAAGAATTCATTCAAATATGGGTTCCCTAGCAATTGTAAAATGTCTATGTTTTAAAATGAGAAGATAGATCAATATGTTTTTGTATGGTCAAGATTTTATTGGAAGTTGATTTAGATTATGTGGTTTCTTTTTACTTTAATTCTTAGTTTCTCTTTCCTCCTATATTTAGTTTATATTACTTACAATAAAGCATGAAGCTTTTAAAATTGTAAACAGACTATTATTTTTGTTTGTTATATTTCACTAATTTACTTTTTAGAAAACAAGTCCCCTTCACTTCAATGGAATTTTTTTGGTAATTAGATATAAGACAAGCAGTAGTGTGAGTGTGTATGTGTATGCTTATGTATATGTATAAATATCTTCTTTCATAGCCCTCATTATAAACTCTGCAAAAAATGGACAGTGAGGTACAAAGAGATGGGAGAATTCTAGATTTGATTGATGACGCATGGAGAGAAGATAAGTTACCATATGAAGATGTGGCAATACCTTTGGTAAGTTCCTGGATAATTAATATATTTTTCCCATTTATTTTAGAACATTTTCTCAGTTTCAAAAAGCTTTCAATGAAGCTTTTGCAAATAATTTTACTTAAGCCCAGTCAAGAATTAACATTCCAAAAGCCTGATAAAGTTTCTGCCTATGAGCAGAAAGGCGAGATATAAATAGTACAAATATTTATAATAAAACTAAAGCAGCAGTGATGCAGCTGTTGTTAATACAGATACATGCAAACATAATCTTACAGATGCCACATACAGTTCTTTTAATATTGTCACCTACCTACTTTACAGCTGTTTGAAATGTTTTTAATACAAACGTTGTGCAGTGATCTATGTTTAAAAGGGAGAATCTGATTCAAAGTGTAAATTGAGAAACATGTGACACTTATTAGCAGCTCCTTAAAAGAATTGTCATTCTCTGCACTACTTGACTCCAGGAAAAGAGTATTTGATTTAAGGAGGTGTCAACAGGTGGGATGTACTGAAGCACCCAAGAGGAATTATCTTTCCTGTTTCCCAATAAAAACTGGTTCAGCAAGTGATAATGTGGTTTGGTTTCTGTTCATTTGCCATCCTATACCAGTCCTAAAATTGTTTTACTTGAAACAAATCAAAGTAAAAATTAGAAATCATAAAGCAAGCAGAGCAATTCGAGATTGGGTGGATGCAGATTTAAAAATGTTTTATTTGCATAAAATAAAATGCATTTAAGAAAATAATTCAATATTGGTTTTGTAATGGTAATATGAATAAACTATTAAATAAAATCACAGCAAGCAGACAAAACAGTATGTTTTCATAAAATTGTTTTAACTGCATTATCAAGAGCCATATCTTGTACTATTGTATATTATGTGCATCAGTTGTGTTGATATTTTTATAGGATGAATGTATTACCCATAACATCTTTTTTAGCTTAAGTGTATAATGGAAGAACCTATTTTGTTAACCCTTTAACTCAGGGGTGTCAAATTGGATTTCTTCGAGGGCCCAATCAGCATTGTAGTCCTCATCTGCGGGCCAGTGGTGGGGGGTTGGCGTGGCCCATTTTTGGGGCGTTTTTTCAGATCGGCCGAGTTTGGGCCTGTTTTTGGACCGTTTTTCGGCCTGCTTTGGGCCCATTTTTTTGGGCATTTTGGCCTGTTTTTGGCTTGCTTACTGGCCCTTTTTTCAGGCCATTTTCATGCCATTTTGCAGGCCGTTTTTTGGGCTGTTTTCAAACTCTTTTGGGCCTGTTTTTTGGCCCTTTTTCAGCCTGTTTTTCAGGCCAGGCAACTTCCTACCTGTGCTTATCACAACCAAAGACAATGGGGAAGTAGGAGAAAGTTGCAAGTCCCAGGCCCATAGGCTGCTGCCAAGTGACCAGTCGGTGTGAGGGAGGGCCAGGGAGGGGCTGTACAAGTGGCCAACGAAAGCACAGAGTGTCTTGGGGATTTGTATGGGAGAGGGAGACTTACCACAGTGACTTGTGTTCTTCCCTGTCATCTTCTGCTTGGTTTTTTTTGAGGAAGCCAGTATGAAAGATTGCAAATGGCAGTCATGTGATTGCAGGGCACCTGACAACCAGTCATAAGTGCAAACGGTTGCCGAGTATGCAGATGACGATCATATGACAGCAGGGCTACTGGGATGGCTGGAACTCCAAGGACCAATCATAACCACTGTTCATTCAGTGCTGTTGTAACTTCAGATAACCACTGAATAAATGGTTGTAAGTTAAGGACTGCCTGTATGCTATATCATCTGAGTGGTTTATTTCTCAGTATCTGTGGGGAGAAGGAATTAATCATTTAATAAAACAAAGTGATATAACATAGATCCTGAAGAATCAAAAGGACACTCAATGTAATAAGCAAAACTTTAATTACAAACTTAATTTCCAAATGCCTAGCATCTGAGCCAGTAAGCTATTAACAATTGCATACATATACTCTTATGCACTTAAAGAAATTTTAGGTTTGTAATTAAAAACAAATATTGCTTATTATGCCATTTGTATAACCCACTGATTATTACTATTGAAAACAAAGTTTTTTTTTCCCCACTGAGATCTATTGTTTCTTTAATTATTCAATGATAAATATTTTTTTTATTTTCAGAATGAACTTCCAGAACCAGAACAAGACAATGGTGGAGCAACAGAATCAGTAAAAGAACAAGAAATGAAATGGACTGATCTGGCTTTGCAATATCTTCATGAGAATATTCCTACAATTGGAAATTAATCTGTATAAATTAGCATAATAACCAATAATTTCTCATCAGTTTTGGTTTGCAGTCTTTTGCCCTGTTAGTCTTGTTTTGCTACAGCTGATAATTAATTGTTTTAATTCAACACTTAAAAGGCACTAAAGGTATTTTGTAGAACCTGAGAGATTTCTTATATTTCTCCAAGTGCTAAAGATTTTTCTTGAAGTTTCCAGCAGAGGTCGCAGAAGTACAACAGTTTCCTTGAGTATGAATTGCTGTTTAATCAACTTGTAATATATTGCAAAAATTCTATATGTTTGCAGTTCTTGATTTCAATAAATTCTTATTTGTAGTAAATACATTCTGTGGAAATGTAGGCAGTTCTAATAAAAGCTTTTACACTTCATATTTTTAATGCCATCTAGATGATGGATTGAAGGTACTCAAAATACACATTACCACACATAATAAAACTTTAATAGCTTCAGCTATAGACAGGGTTAATGCACTGAAGCCAAGGGAGGAATATTTAACCTTTTTTCCATCTTCTGATTTTCTAGAGCATTTCATTCCAAACGTATCTTCACACACTTCCTGAATTTACAGATACGTTCATAAGGTATATACTCAACTGTAATATTGTAAACAAGAACAATAGTGAAAAGTCAAAGTGAGCTCATTTAAGTACTTTGTTGCATGCTGCATTTCTTACAAGATATGATGCTAAAAAGTTTATTCTAGAAGATCGGACCTTAAAATGACAACATTGCTTCAAGCTTGTAGAGAATACTTAAGGTTCTTGGTGAGATTCTTCACAGGTAATACAGAAAATCCAGAAACAAAGCCATTTCTACACAAATTTTGTGTCACCATTAAGACTTTAATGCAGTAGTCTTTGACTTATTACCAGAACTGGGACTAGAACACTTAGAATTGTATGGAGACTAAGATATAATTCTAAAAAAAAATCCATATTGTTTGAATTAACACTTCAACTGTCTCCTGAAGTGGAGTTCTAAATTTCTTCAAGAAGTATAATTGATTGTTAGAGAAAACCTCCCTTTTACTTCTCTTTCCATCTTTTTTTTCTAAGCCCAGTAATATAATTTTATGCAGCAGTTTATAGCTGCAGTTGGGCTGATAGCCAAAAATGAAGAGGTTACTATTTTGGGATGGAATTGATGAATCTAATTTTGTTGATCAGCAAAAGTTGTACAAGGGACACAATGTACAAAAAAAAAGGAAAACAAAGCAAATTTATGTGTATTATATGTGACAAAAAATTTCTGCAGTAATCTATTTTATATAAATATGACACGTTTGCTAATTCAGGATGTCTGGATTGTAATGATTGATACCATGATACTGAGACAGATCCTGAGCCAATCAAATCAACCAAAAATAGTTTGCTTAGTTTGGAATGCAACCACCAACTTTACTTGGCCCCTGACAGCCCGTTTTAGCCTTTAAGGCTGAACTGAGGGAAAATCAGGTTATGGGTCATGACCCCATAACTTGTCCGTGTAGAGCTAAACCACAATTTTATGTTATATCTAAACTCAATACAAGGAAAGGAAACCCATTTAAAAAAAACAGTTATCACACAGTGTTCTAAATATATTAGCATTTTAACACAAAATTGAATTCAATTTGCCCTTAATTGTAGAAAATACATTCTTTGGTTATATTATTAAAGACACAACTGATTGTCTCTTAATACTTTATTTTTTCAATTGGAGTTCCAGGAAACAGACTGTGCTTTAGGTACAAATGTCTCCTTAGTGAAACAAATCTCTGAAATATATTTCAACATCTTGTTTTCTGTGAAATTGCAATATGCATCCAATCTCAACTGAAAAAGAAATTGTTCAAATCAAATTACATTCTTTTGTCATTTTGTCTAAAATATTGTACCAGATTGTAGAAAATCTAGTACAATAGATACTAAACAAATGCCTCATTCATTATCTGAACTATTAAAATAGATGTCCTCCAGTCTGGTGTCTTATAAATGCAGTAGGCTTGCAACTCCATAATAGTCATTACGTTATATAATTCTAGAGGATCCAAGATACCAGAGGCCCCCAGACCAAGAAAGTTGGTTTAAAGTGTTTCAATTCCTACTTGCACTCCATCTTCCCAGTAAACTTTTCACTTCTCAGGTAATCCTGTTTCATAGCCTCAGTGGTTTAAACCATTAATTACAACAGGAAGAAAAAAATAGTCATTTCCAGTCTCCAAAATCACATAGCAATGGAAATAATTAGTAGTGTCAACACTAGTTTGACCTCCTGGTTAAAGTATAGAAACACAGATAATGCATCTGAGAAGCCATCATTTCAAAGAGCAAAATAGATACATATTTTACATTAAGGAAACTGGAGCCAGAGCCAAAGCCAGATGTGCATGTCACATTGAATCATAAACTAAGCAGCAGCATTTTAGCCTAACAAATTGGACGAATCCAGACGGTATGATTAGTCTGCAGTTGCAATTGCATTCATTGTGCAATTCAGGAATCTTAGTGCTTTCTATGATTAAGATAATGTAAATACGTTATGAAAATGTAAGTGTCTTTCAAATGAACAATCACTTCCATAGGATATGAGGGAAACACTATAATCATCTGACTGCAAATGCCCAATTCTAATTCATTTCAATTAACTGATCCCTAAGATGCTGATGAGTAAGTCAGTTCATTTAATTTTTCATTATATTGAGTTTTCCCAGGATCAGGCTTCTTATGTTCCATGTTTCCGTTCTGCTTTTGCAGCTTCAGATTTTATTTTCCTGCATGACAACATCAGCAATAATATATTCATTAGGTTTTAATCTAATCCATGTCATAAACATCATTACTATTCCAAAAGATCTTCAGCTCTCCTTGAGTAAAATGTTGAGTGACATCCAACCTCAGGGGTCATCGTCTGTCACTATATCATCAGTCACTTTTTTTTTCTATTTGCATGATTTTCCTGTTAAATCAGGAGTGATTTGGCATTGCCTTCTCTTGCCCATATGAAATAATGCCTTTGCCATTGTCACTGAAATTATCATTAACTATATTGCTGCTGCCCAATATGATGATTGCTTATTTTAGCGAAGCAATTGGAATGTCTTCATACCTTGGGTGAATCTGCTGGTATATATATAATTTTAATATGTACTCTTACAGCCACCTTCACCACCACAGTGAGCCACTATAACAGAATGTAGGATGCCAAACAGGATGTATTCCAATACATACCAGTTATTCACTTCACCTCATACAAAAGCAAGGGCAGTCGACACCAAGTGGTATGTAACCCTTATGAAAATTTTGGTTCTAATGCTCCCTTAATTTCTTCTCATTGTAAAATGAAAAACTGAATTGCCGGGGAGAGAGTGGGAAAGGTTCCAGTTGTCTTCTTTCCCTCATCTGCACTCATTTCCATCATCTTTATGCACATATGTATCCTTCCACATTACTAAATGTTTAGATATGTTTTTATATTTTGGGAGACAATTTAAGGAGCAAGCTGTTGTTGGCAACTGAAACAAAATTGGAATGTTAATGTGGACCATCTGGACTACTTGCTAATGTCGAAATATTAGCGTGATGTGGTAATTTTGGAGTGTATACCAGAGAAGGGAGAATGAGCTGTTGGTACTTTTTGCCCTAAAATCTAATAACAATTAACATATTATTTAAGTCTCCACAGAAAATAAAATGTATGATGTATATGTACATTTGGGGGAAAGTGAGGATGTACATTGATTCTCTTCTATCCCTGTGTTTTCTTTGGAAGCAAGCTGGGGGAGGCAGTTTTCCAAGGAGATCTTGAAGTATGGGGTTTTGTTAGGCATGGAATCTGTATCTCCATAGAAACTGGCCATGAGGAGAGCAACAAACAGAGGCGAAGGAATTTCAGCATTGCCAGACAGGCATCAGTGAAACAAGAAAAGTTCTCTTTTAAAAATGAAGAAAAATAGAAACCTATCCAAGGAATACATGGGGGACAGAAGTGCTACTTATTACTGGGAACTCAAGTATGAGGGTGGGAGATTCTTGCTCTTAAAAAAAAAAAAAGTCCAAGCTCTGTCATACTTAGTAAGTTTTTTTATTCTTTTCCTTTGCAAAGAGAGAGCCACCCTAAAATATGCTTTTTAAGAGATTCTTAACTAAAAACAACAAACTCTTAAGGAAAGAGATATTCTCTAAATCTTTACACCCTAACTTTTGTCAGAAAATATTAAAGACAAGTAAGCTAGAATGGCAAGAAAATAATCCCTTAGCAGAAAATTAAAATGTAAATAGAGTATAAACTGGTGTTGTACCATAACAGTGCTATGTTGTGATTTGGAAAAGTACCTAAATGGCAGGAAGAAGATGGTCAAAAGCTTAGTAATAAAGATATTTTGTACTTGTCCCTGTTTTTAGACATTTGAGATCCATTTTCATATTATATCCTCTTTCTTACTCAATGGACTCCAGAGCAGTTTGCCATCCCCTCATTATATTTTCACAACAAGGATATGCTCACCAAAAGTTATTATTGGTTATTGCTCAACTATTATCGAGTAATGTCCTGGAAAATTTCTTGGTGATCTGCAATAGATCTTCAAAGCTATAAGTTCAGTTTTAAAACAATACTCTCTTAGACTGCTGGAAAATTCATTTGGGGGGGGGGAGAAAGAAAATAGATAAAGATGTGTTTAGAAGCAGTCCATTCTTCAGTGCTTGGTGTATCTCTGGGATTGCACTTGGCTCTAACCTATGGAATTCAGGGTTCTAATGAAAAATTCATACCTATCCTGCAATTCATTTTTAGTGTAAGCAGTATTTAACAAACACAGAAAAGGAGTAGGAATCAGTAAGAGCAGAAATGAAAATGAAACAAAGCCAAATCTCAGTTATATCAACAGCATTCGTTATTCTTTCCATATCCTTGTGTCCTTCCAAACCATGCTTGCTTTCACTATTTCCATACATCACCTCATACATGCCTATCTGTAGTTAAATTTACCTCTTGTCTAGGTTTGAGGATCTCATCAGCTGTATTCAGCCATGAATTTCTGAATTTTCTCTTTCCACTAAAACTGGTAACTTTTCTTTCATTTATTATTTAGTCAGTCAGTCAGCCAGCCAGTCAGTCAGTCAATTTGTACGGCCACCCATTTCAGAATGACTCCGAGCAGAAAACAACCTTAAAATAAATTAAGAACAAATTTCCATCATAAATACATAAATATTAAAATATCAGGCAACAGAAAGTTCACACATTCAGGGCCTCAGGCCTGGACATTTATTTGCTTTGTGATGTGATCATCATTTTTTTCAATTCACTTCATACTGAAGTGACCAAACCACTTCAATATTGCACAGGTCATTCACTTTTCTCTTTTATCCATATTTGTTCATCTTCCATTCATTCCTGAGCCTATCTATTTGTGTTTTTACTACAAATACTCTTCAGAAATCCAGTCCCACTATATTTTACTTTCATATTTGTTCACAAAACAGAATGCTCACTTTCTATTCTTCCCTTTTTTGTTTTTATGATAGGGATAGGGATTAAGGATTGATTCCTTAATACTGCATCAATTACATTTTTTTCAGTATTACCATCTTTCACTATTGTCACATTACTTCTTTTTCTTTCTTTTTTTGGTCTTCAACATTAACATAGCAATCTTTGATACATCATTATCTTTATCATACATATCATCAAAATATTCCCCTCAGTCCTGAATTAATGATTATGCAAAATAAGCATGTTTGGGGTACCAAGGAAAGGGGGACACCAAAGAAGCTGTGAACCTAGTAATTGTGCCCTTAACTCTTTCACTGCCACACTTGACTTCAGTTTTCAAGAAATTTTTATATTTGCATTTTTCCTTATAGCAATTTTATTTAAAATGCAATTACAAATTTTTAGAATTTACATTTTTCTTCTGTTGCCCAAGTTATAAAAAAATACTTATATTTCTTATGGCTATTTAGTGTTATATCATTTTTTCAAAACATTTATATTTAATATAGTTCTGAAATTTTGCCTGGGACACGGTTTGAAAGAAAACTGAATTTTTTATCTCTTATTTCACCATCAGCACTTATTAATTTTTGTCAATTAAGCCATGGAAGGGCCAAGGGCATCATTGTTAGGCTGTACTTTATAAATTTTGTTTAGTTTTACTGATTTTCTATATACTCATTCCTTAATGAATGAAACAATGAAATGTGGAACAATTCACTTTCCCTGAGAAGCCTTACAAATCCAGATTTTTTTTCTATCTTTACTGGTGTACCAACTGTCACAATTGCTGAACACTTATCCCAACCTTCAATTTTATCAATAGATTTGTTTACATCATAAATTTCCCTACTTTTGTGATTGTATGAAGAGAACATACTTCAATTAATTCTTCTTTGGAAGAAAAACATTCCTGAGTCATAACTATAAATATCAAAATCTAGTTCACATCTTTTTGATCAGAGCTTTTGCCAGGATGTAACAAAAAATAGGAACTATTTTGAACAATTCCAGACCTTGTTTTTCTTACTCATTCCTTCTGTAAAGTATACATCTGTTGGAAAAGCAATACTGACTGAAATTTTTCAGCAACTCTAATTTCCCCCATTTCCCCTTTCAGCAGCATACATTTTCTTACACAGGTAGTCCTCAGGTTATATTCATCCATTCAGTAACCATTCAAAGTTACAGCAGCACTCAGTGAAGGGGATTTATGACGGCTCCTCAGAGTTCCTGCTATTGCAGTATCCCAACAGTAATGTGATCTTGGGGCCAAATTCACAACTGCAATGTTGTAGCAAGCTGCGATCATGTTATCATGATTTCTAACCTACTAGCTTCTCACAAGCAAAGTCAGTGGGGAAACTGGCAAGAAGTTGGAAATTATGGTCATGAGGTTCTTCACTTAACAACCCATGTTCCTTGCATAATAAAAGCAACCCAGATTTCTGGAATTAACATTGCTAAACAATGCAGTTATCTGACGTGCTTTTTGTGTGGCTTAACAATGGCAATTCCAGTCCCAACTGCTATAGTAAGCCAAGGACAGAGGTGAAATCTAGCCAGTTTGTACCGGTTCTGGTGGACCGGTAGGAACAATTATGTGCAGTTCAGCAAACTGGCAAATGCCACCACTGGCTGGCGCCACCCCTTCCCGCCCCTCCCAGTCACTCCTTTTCATGCCTCACCTGCCTAGAGTCACTCCCGTTACATAGCTGCTGCTGCTCTCTGGTTCCCTCGCTTGCCTCGACCATGCCGCACAACTGATCTCTGCCTGGTGAGTCTTCCTTCGCTTCTTCCAACTACAGGCCAGCCATGCTTCCCTGCCTTCCCTGAGACCTACCTGACAGTCCCCGAGGCCAGGACCGCTTGCCTGCCTTCCCAGTGATCTTCCCCATGGTCCCCAAGGCCCAGTGCATTTTCCTGCCTTCCCTACTCCCTTCCATGTGGCATGCAGCCCCTCCATGCTTCCCTGCCTGCCCCCCTGCCTTCTCCGCTGTCCCCGAGGCCCAGCGCGCTTGCCTGCCTTCCCTATTCCCTTCCACATGACACGCAGCCCCACCATGCTTCCCTGCCTGCCCCCCTGCCTTCCCCGCTGTCCCCAAGGCCCAGCGTACTTGTCTGCCTTCCTCTCTCCTCCTACCAATTCTCAAGGCCCAAGAAGCCTGGAGAACAGCCCTCCACAACGGAGCCCTTCCTGGGGAGCAAAGGCTTGGGCAATCTGATTTGTCCCGAAGGCCTCAATGAGCTGCAGACTTTCCACGTACCTCTGCCAGCCCAAGTACCCTGCCCTTCAGATCCCAATTGGGCCAGCGCCTGGCAGCAGTGGCGCTCCAGGAGGCTGGGAAGATGTCCTAGGGCTGCATGTGCACACCGCAGTCCCAAAGGCCACCCGCTGTCAGCCTTACCTTCAGTTGCTGGCCTGGCCCCATTGGGATCTGAAGGGCAGGGCACTCGGCATGGTATTCAGGCCTGTGGAGGCACATGAAAGATCTAGAAGGTAAGGCCAATGCTGGCAGCGGGGAAGGGAGACCCGCTGCACTTGGCTGAAGCGCCGTCTCGGAGGGACACGGTGAGGCTTGCTCACCTTTTGGACTTGGCGCATTCAGCTTCCGCGGGGCCTTTGGGCAACTGCCACCCGCTTGCCTTCTCCTCCACCTCGGGTCCAGCATCCAGCTCGTGATGAGAGACACGCCACTTCCGAGCCGGGCTGGCCAGCGGGTGGGCAGTTCACTCTCAGGGGAGATGCTGCACTGGGGCCAAGAGTGCTTCTGTTGTGCACATGCACCTGGGAAATCCACCTGCCCTCCCAAAGTGCCGTAGCTGCTGCTCTGGAGCTCGCCTTTCACCTGTCACCGATGCTCTGAAGCTCACCTTTCATCCCCACCACTGCTGCCGCTGCTCTGGAGCTCACCTTTCACTGCTGCTGCCACTCTCCAAGTTTCCAAGACAAGGGAATTTGCTTAAATTGAGGGAGAGAGGGGGAAGGGGAGGAGGAGGGGGAGGGGGAGAGAGAGAGAGAGAGAGAGAGAGAGAGAGAGAGAGAGAGAGAGAGAGAGAGAGAGAGAGAGA